>CALNHX010002643.1:0-153668 GCA_940337035.1 Agriotes lineatus
TAATAGCGACTACTATGACACCTAAACACCAACTAAGTGGTCCAATAATTCTCTAATCGAAAGCCTTGAATGCAATAAAAAATATAAAAAATAGAAAATCACCAGTCCATGATAATAATGCACAAGCTCAGATTTGGCAATTGATAGACATACAACCACTCACAGAATTGTTTAATAACACTGCTAATGCACTTGCTACTCCTGCCGCTTGTTACGATCAACTTTTGTAGCAATTCCAAAAAAAAAAACAACCTACTTACACAAAATGTTACGACCAAAGAATATGTCCTATTCATATGTTTTATTGTCTACAAAAGATCGTTCAACAATGTTAACTATGATGAATTATAGTTGATGAAAAAAATCTTAGGAATATTAAACAACCATATTGGAACCAGTCACCAGAAATTAACATGAGCAGTAAATTATCTACAGAAACGGTTAACGTCCCCAGAGGAGTTCGTCGGGGTTGCATATTATCACCGTTACTATTCAACGTATGTATATGTTGGAAACACCTTTCACATAGCTTCAGTAAGTGAAATCCAAGACATAAAAGTTAATGGAGTTCCTATCTACAATATCCACTATGCGGACCATATGGCAAACATTCCCTTTGAACTCCAAAAGCTAGAAGAGATCAATAACTTTGGGAGAGAAAATGGCCACACGAGCAAGATCGAAAAGGCCAAATGATGATTATAAACCGATACAGCGCGTTGACAAAGAACCTAACCTAACTAAGTTTCAGTATCTTGACTGTACACTAAGTCAAAAGTGGGACTACGACAAAGCGGTCACGATTCATGTAGGTCTAACACAACAATCTTTTTCAAAATTAGAACTCTCCTCTGTGAAAGATCTTTCCTTGAATCTATACGTTTACGGGTCATCAAATGTTATACCTACATGGCCTGTTTTACTCTATAAATCAAAAACTTTGTCGTTAAAAATAAAACCTCTACGCCACATCTAGGCATTCAAATGTGGATTCTTATTCGAATGGGGAAGAATTTACATTGAAAAAAGCGAAAAGTTTACTATATGGGTAATATTTGACATGGTTTAAGCTGTGACATGGTCAAAGCAATTGTTTCTGGAAAGAACGAGGGCAGTTAAAGGTACAGAATATCAGATATACAAACCATGTTCAATCGTACATGTACTCTCTCTCCACCTTTCCTCTTCTCTTTAGCAACCTTTTCTGGTCCACTCCTGAACGTAGGCCTCCCATAGTCGTTTCCATTTCTCTTTATTTTGTGCAAATCTCTGCTATTGTTTGTCTGCTTTGAAGTTGAGATCGTCTACCTACAGAGTTTGTGGTCTTCCTTATTTTGTATAATCCTGTCCTTCATAGCAATATTCCCTTCGTTCGTCTTGTTTCATCTTGTCCGGCTATATGCTCGACCCAACTGCATTTTGATTTTGCTATTCTTTCAACGACGTCGTCAACCATGGTCCTCTCGCGTAGTTCCTCATTGCGGATGTGGTCGTTTAAGCTCGCTCCAAGCATGATTCGTCCAATTGCTTTTTGTTACTCTAAATCTATCGACTAATTTTATGTTGGTTTCGTTTCTATCCCATAAGTCATTATTGCAAGAATGCAGGATTTTCCTTTCGAGGTTTTTGATGACATTACTTAGCTCTCCTGCTGCTGCCTATGTTATTCGCACTCTTCGATTTAGTTCGGACGTTTTCTTTTTTTTACCGAATTTTAATTTGCTTCTCAGGTAGATGTATTCATTCACGGTTTCGATTTTTTTTCTTCTATGTTAAAACAAATTCGCTCAGATGTCATACATTTTGTTTTCTGTAGATCATTGCCAGTCCATATTGTTTTGATGTCAATTTGAGACAGTAAACATGCCGTCCGCGAACCGAATATGATTAATACATCGGCCATCTAAGTTAATGCTTCCGCCTTCCCATTCTAGTTTATAGAAGATGTCCCCTATATCTAGTGTAAACAAATGATAAAAAAATTTATTTCCCTGGCGAACTGTTTGTCTGAACACATTCTTCGACTTTGAATATAAATTTTAATTTCAGGACAATTTCCGGGATACCCTGTATATCTATTCGAGGATTTTTCTGTACCTCAAGTCGATTCTAGCATTGGCCATCGTATTGAAGATTTGCTATAGCTTTATGAAATCGAATTATTTGTTCTAGTCTATGAAGGCTAGATGGATAGACATATTATATTCATTTCGTTTCTCTATCAAAGTGCGTCGAGTTTCCAGCTGGTCGATGATGCTGTAACCTCTTCTGAACCGGCCTGTTCGGGAAGTTGATAAGTTTTTTAGTTAGTCTATTAGATATTATCTTAATTATCAGTTTGTATGGGTGTGGCAGTAAGCTGATTGGTCGATGGTTGCTTATGTTGAGTATATCTCCTTTCTTATGCATTAATATGACCTCAGCATTTTATCAGTTTCTGGAATAAAACTTTTCAGAAGGCATTTATTTGTTCAGTAGAATTTCCATTAAATCTAGCGTTGCCATTTCTCCCATTTTCAACATTTCACATGTAATGCCGTCCTCTCCTGGAGCTCGTCCATTTTTCATTTAGGATAGAGCTTTCTCTATTTCGTCTCGAGTGATGCCATTTATTTCTTCACAGCTTATGTTTCTAATTTCTCTACTTGAAACATCTGCTGGTGGTTGTGTAGATGAGGAGCATAGATTCCAGTAAAAATATACCACTATTTCATTTATCTTTGTTTGGTTTGGTTTTACTTGGCCTGTGAACAGCACAGGTTGGTATATTCTGTTTCGCCCCTTCGATGACAAGAACTTCAAAGCTTTCATATTTTTTCTTTTGCTCTATTACTGTGTTAACATGTATATGTACACAACTGTACATTTGTATATTTTATTTTAGTGTATTTCGTGGTTGTAACAACTTCGACAAATCAAAATATTTATACAAGATTTCAAAAGTATTTTTAATAACTCCGATACGATCAAGTGGCTATATTATTAAAATAAAAAGAACTAATACAATAATACGTGCATCTACTAATAAAACCCCGTAATAAAAATTAGTATATTGCAGGTTCGTAGATACTGTAAAGGTGCAACTTTAGAATACCTTGTGTAGACACTTGTACTTTTGATTTGTTTATTTACTATAAAATATTGTGTGTTTGCTAATTATAGATATTTACTGTTTAGATCTGACGATACATTTCTCAAAGAAAACACATTTACGAAGGATTAAATGGATATAATAATGGTGTTTTATGTTATATTACGCTTCTATTGGTAGCATATAAGAAACAGTCATATTTTTTTTTACTTTTGCAAGTCACTACCTATCACTACTGCTACTACTAGTTTTTAAAAATTCCTTAGCATTTTTTTACGATTTATAAAGAAGAAATTCACTACATTGAAGCGCCGTCCCAGTGTACTCAGACACGTTGAACTAACGTTTAAACAAACATAACTTTTGGCCAAGCGTTATATTAACATCGAAGTGTCACGAAAATCAACCAATTTTTCAACGTTGCGTTGTTGATTTTTCAACAGCCTATGCCGGTCTTTTAACGTTTAAGTCATGGCCGTAAGAACGTTATATGTGGACGTTATATTCGTAATCCAAAACACGTAATATTTCTATAATAGGGAGTTTTTGCATAACGTTCCGTGGAAATAATGGCCCGTTAAAGCCTAGGTTACCTAGCGACGTCAACGATACAGCCAATCCAAATCGAATGTTTCGGTTTTAACGTAACGTAATTTTAACGTAACGTTGTGCAAAAACTCCCTATTGTTAGCGACTATTTAACGTGTTTATTACATTTGGTTGTCAAACCGACGTCTATTGAACGTCATGTTATTGCACAATTTTAACCGATATGTTAACGTTGTAATGTCGTTGTCTTTTCAACAGAAAATCTGCCTGCTTATACGTTAAAATGACATTTTATTAACGTTATTGTCTAGCTAAGTGTTAACGTTATATGCACGTTACGTTTCAACCACAACTTAAATTTGTGTTTTTACATTGAAACGACATTTTAATGGATAGAAAATTGATATTTTATTTAGGTCAAGTATTAACTACAGAAGACCGATACTTTTCTTCTGAATAATCTTTATTGTGCTCAGCCCAACTGAATAAAACGTTTGACAAATAAAGTCTCAAAACAGATCGGGTAACTGCTTCAACACTATGTAGGTTCACCCAAAGTGGACGGCCGTTGTATTTTAAACGAAAAAAAAAGCTTAGTGGAACATTGGACGTACAGCCTACGATGTATTCTTCTAACGCAATTCTGCTAGCCTTATGTCAAACTGAAATAATAAACACGTACTGACCCATAGACTTTCCGATTTTATCAGTCACACAAATGGCGACCTAAACAGTGAAACCAGAACACCAGACAAAGGGAAAGAACATCTTATGAGCATAATGTAACATCCAGCTGGGGTGTGGTAGTATAACGCGTTTCAATTGGTCGGCACTATTTTGTGAGCAATCTACATTTTACATTAACTGCTGATGTAGAAAGCTCTTAGTATCAACGACATATCGGCGTCATATAGACACACTTATTAAACGTCATAGCCAACACGTTCAGTAAACGTAATAACTACGTAAACACTAAAAAGGCCTACTAAAGATCAATGTCTAATTGACGTTGAGAAAATGACGTTAACTGTTGTACCAAAATTCAACGTTTAATATTCAACGAATAACACTTTTTTAACTATATAAACGTACGTATTTTAAACGTGCCTGCTGGGATACAATAGGCCTGGCATGGAGGCGTAAGTGAGGCAATTCGCCTGTCAGAATTCATAACTTACATATACGTTGATTTAAGACTTTTCTTGTGAACTATAATTAATATTTCACATTTCTGCTATTTCTAACTATTACATTTTTAAACACATTAACCGATTTTAATCATTTCGATAACCTTCTACCTCCTTAGCCTAAGACGAAAGGAGTAATCGTGAAAAAATCACCTTCCAAGATTTCTTCAGATCTTTACGTATCAGGGTCTCTAGATGCGAAAAGCAACTCTTATAGCTCAAAAAGTATTTGTTGTAGGAAGACGATATTTTGCATGGGGATTAGATGTCTACATAGCACAACGCCTAATATACTTTGGGTCAAATATATACAGAGTGGACACCTCAAAAAATTTACTTCTATCTATTTTTGCTTAAACTCAAGAACTGTTAGCTAAGTAAAAGTAATATTTTACATACAGCTCTCAAGTTCTCTAAAACGCTTTACTAATTTTTTGTAATTTTAATAATGCTAAACAACTCTTTCCTCTCCAGATCTTGCACGTTTGCAGCATATTATTAGATTTTAACATTTACAAACTATCTTGCCTGCTACAAAATTTCAAGTTTCAAAATTTACTAACGCAGTACGTTGCATAAAATAGGACGTAAGTATACCATGTAATAACTCAAAAAACATTATTATGTTTTAAGCTGTGGTATTGTATTCGATTTATGGTTAAGTCAACAAACATCTGTACAGCCATTCACTGAACAATTTTATTGAATGCAATGTCTATAGTGTAAAATAACATCCTAACAGCCAGTCTTATAAAGACCACTAATCTGATGTTAACTTGAATTCGTTAAGAACTAACGTTTTGATGCGCTTTTGTTGATTTTAACAATGAATTAAAGTTAACCCCAGATTAGTGTTCTTTATAAGGGTTGTAAGCAATAGCTTGACTGCCCTTTATTTTTGAGCCATAAAATTTTAACGATTTGAATTAAACCGGTAAAGTTTGTTTTTGATTTGAAATTTTTTATGTTTTTTGCCCTGTCAATCATGGTCATAAGCTTTCTGTTTTATGCTCAGACCAGAATGGGAAAAATTTGATACGTTTTCGAACCCCGGAACAAATCATATTCAATATTATTTATAAAATACATTATCTCTTTGAGTATATATTGCCATATCTGAAAGAAAATGTACAAACCATCACTATGGCATTTTTGCACAAATCGTGAATCTATCACTAATAGCCATGTCAAATTTTTTTTTATAAAAGGACAAGAGTATAATCTTATTTCCTGCACTGCGAGTTCTACTTAAAGTAAAATATTATTCTTCATCTTCTTTAATAATGAGTGGATCAGTGAAGATTCGAGTAGCCATAACTGATTGTGACCTCAATTTACCAAGTAATTGCTTTTGATTCCACTGTATTTGGGCACTAATTATATTTTTTGTATTATATATATATTTCTGTATTTTTTAACTTTTCTGTGAATTTTCTACATAGTTGTCCTATTTTTTGGATCATCTTTCCTTACTTTACGTTAACAGATAATAATATGATAAATATCTTAGAAATATGATTTTACGTGTTTTATATAGAAATCGCTAATCAAATATTTGTGCTCACGTTCTTTGTAATGATTTCATTTCGACTCATCAGCTAAACTATGCACCTATATAATTGACAAGTACTCAGTGTTAGCAGTAAAAATTAATAACACCCTTAGATTTTATAATGATCTCTTTTAAATCAATTGAAAATCCTCTGAAAGCTGGTCTATAAGGTAGAATAACAAGACTACGTACAAAACATATACACAAACGTGACTTGAAGGTAGCACCACGGGTCTAAACTCCAAAATTTTTAAATTATTACTTTGTTGTATTTAAGCAAGTGGGTATAAAAATTTGGTAGTAAAACTACTTAACTGCGTGTTTTATTTCTATTGCTACCGCTGATTTAAAACTTTTTAAAAATATTCTACCAGTTACTACTACTATTTTAATATTAATCTTATAACAATAAAGCTTACTATTCTTACTGACTTACCTTAAATTGTTCACAATTCCTCAGCATTCTCATATCTCGATTTTGGATACAATGCCAAACAGCTAGAAGTGAAACCGGTTGCTCGTTTCGATTCCCACAGTTAAAATTAAAATTTATAGCGGAACTTTTATCAAGATATCTTATAAAATTTGTAACTTCTGAATTTGGTGCCATATATGGACAATATGGGCAAGCCAGAAGCGGCGGCTCTAATTAAAATTTGAATTATTGCATATTAAGTTTTATTAATAACGAGGCCATTCAAAATTAGAATATGGAAATGGTAGCCGCAAAGCTTTTTTTGCAATAAAATTTTGAAGATTCTACCAGGACTGTAATTTTTTTACTTTTATCATTAACAGTTTTTTGAACTTTTAAGAACGTTTTTTTCCGATGCCCCCTTGTAAGTAAATAATACGAGAAGAAATGTATCTAATATTTTCTTTATTGTTTCTTTAAATAATAACCTAAGTAGTTGAAATAGTACTCATCCGTGTCGCATAAGTTTCTGTTAACAAGTCTGTGTACAGCAATATAAAAACAATTTAAATAATCGTACAACTACGCCATTGTGTGCAGAGATAAGAAAGTAGTACACAAAAGTGTTATCGACGAAAATTACGAGACACTTCGTATTTATATTCATACAATTTTACATAAATATTAAAATCATAAGCTAATTTACATTAATTTTTACAAATGTATTTACACGTTTGTACAGTCAATTACACACATATGTACACTCGCCGCGGCTGCTTCGGCGAAGCAAACAGATCGTAGCAAATAAATGCAAGGGCTAATGATCGATGGGGGCACCCAGATGGGGCATCGAAGCCCAGAATGACAAAATTGTTTACTTCTGGTGACCTTTTTACAATTGCGATAATCCCTAATTTATTGCCGCGATAATTATAATTAATTTCAGTGAAAACAAAAATACGAGATGTATAAATTTGTAAATTCGCTATGAGCTCATCGCCGGTTATAGCGTGCTTTTCTAAACAGCAATCTGCGTTGTACGTTTCATTTCAAATAATTGTCCGCGGAGATAAGGCGCTTCTTTTAATTAATCCGGGCCGAAACAGGTAAATTTATCGAGGCGATCGAGCCAGGATAAGCACAAAATAAAAATTACAAAAATTCCGACGCACCGTCTTGTAAGAATAACAGGCGCTTAAGCTTAATAACCGTCCCGTAATTAATTTCGTTTTCTGGAGGCGATGCCAAGAGCCGGACGTTTTATGAAGTATAAATAATCATTATAATTGTGTTTGCTAGGGGACTCGTATTTGCTTTATTAAGTTGGCAGCGGTTACGGGTGGTACAGATATTTAAACGCGAAATTGCCCATTAATAACGTGTGCAAAGAAACGCTCTTCTTGCGGCAAAAAGCCACAAGACGAGAAAATAACCAACAGAAGCAACATTGTCTTTAGGAAAACAAATTATTCTGCTAAATCCTGAAAATGCCAAAATTAATTATTGGAGGGCTGAATTGGCCGCGAGAGCTACTCAACGTCAACCAATAAAACAATGTAAAGTTGTGGCGGTAAATTTAAATTGTCCTAGATGCAATTAATTTTTTTAACACTTAAAAGCCACTTTATTTCTTTATAACAATCAGTTTGCACCCATTAACGGTTTGGAACACGAAATGGCACACTTCCGCAAGATAAGCTCCCGAAATTTGCAAAAAATGTCACCAACCGCAATTAATTACGGTTCGAAGCTCTTGGCAACAATATTTGGCTTGATACAGCTTTATATCCTCAACTATAATACAGTCAATTTAGCCTTGTTCACAAAGTCGAGTGTTAATTATTAATTATAATAGGGGGTAAAGATCAGAGTGTGTTATTGCTTCTGATAAGCGGTCGAAAAAGGTCACGTAAACTCATTCCGACGAGCGTTCTGAAAGAAAAATAGATTACATCAAAGAATATCTGGGTGCCACTATCGCGCCTTATCGGCCAGAATTTCGAAAAAAAATTAATTGCCCCCGACCTACCACAGTGATCAGCTCAGCAGATGCCCACTTGCGTTTGCTTTGTTTCGCAATTATTTGGCACATCGACACGTCACATGACGTGCGTAGTAAAAATAATAAGTAATAAATTCCAAGTAAGTGGGATCCACCGATTGCGTGACACAAAATATAAGCTACAGTATACTGGGCGTTTTGGAAAACGACGCCTTTCGTAATCTGCCTGGCGCAAGCTGTTTGTAAAGTGGAGCATCATTCATTAGTTTTGAAATGTTTAGACACTTCAGCAATCAACACCTTGTTAAAGCACTTTAATCAAATGAAGTTTGAATCACAGCCACAAACAGGAACAAACACACAGGAGGGAACAAAAAGTTCGGTAAAAAAGTGTTTCAGGTTTTTTTTGGTGTACCACTTCCGTCGCGTTTAAAATTAAAGCATCATTAGTAAATCTCGTGTTTTCTTTAACTGTTTTGCTGTTACTTAAATGTAATTTTCCAAAATTGCTATTGATATTGCTAATTTAATGCCAGTTGTCAAACAAAAAAAGAAACTTCCATTGATATAACGGATTAAATTACAAATTATAATTGACATGGCATAAATTTTCTAAAATTGTCAATTAATCGCTTGTTTTGTTGACAGAAAAAGCAAAAAAGACGCGTGATAAGTAACTGGAAAACACAATTAGTCTCATGTACAATTTTGCCTCTGAAATATTAATTAGTTAAATGAGGCGTTCACTCTTTGTTCAACACGCTTGTTTGCATACATCTGTCTACTAGTTTTATTGGTAAATTTTATAAATGGCAAATGCGTATTTTAGTAATTAATATTGTGACACAAAGCTTTCCAATTCTTTGTTGTATATCAGATAATAATTTATTTTGCCTTTCGGCAAACGGCAAAAATAAACAAAGAACTTACTTGCGTAAGTTTGAAGATAATGAAACTGCTCAAAAATTAAATAAATAATTATATGGTATGTTTGTATATAGAAGAATCTAACCAACGCTTTCGAAAATATATTTTTTTGTCTACAAATTATTTTAAACTACTCAGCAGTTAGTTCAAATGTTGCAAGCTGGGGATAATAATTTAAGATTATCTATTTCTGCAAAAATTAATTAATATTTTAAAAAATAAATCATTTTTCTGGTATAGTAATTTGCATTTCTGACAGTTTATAACTAGAGCATGGTTTTAGTTGTCAAGTAAATATTCTTCTAGCGTAAGCTACCTTCTACCATACTTTACAAAACGTTGGTATTAATTTATATAATATGAGTGGCTACGCACGGACAGGATAATTGATTATCCAGATGATCAGGAAAGAAATAATCGATATCATTTATGGAATTTTTTATCACATTTCTGGCAGCACCAATAAAAAAATCGAACATTTGTGACGGCATGCCTTATTTAGTAAGGCAAAAACAAAGTAATTATTTTGCGCATTTAAACTACAAAATTATTTAGCTCTTTACTAAATTAATGATAAGAAACTGATCTTTAAATAGTTTTAACAAATTGTATAAAAGCTGAACTACCAGACTATACCAGGCTACACAACAGCTTGAAGTTAAAATTACATGTTTTATTCTTACTTTTAATTTTAAACAGAAGTATTTAAATAGCAGTAACAAAGTATATAGATCGTTTTGGATTTTACATTTAAGTACGAATAATAAATAATTTTAGTAAAATCTTGTTTTGACATCGTGTCACATTATTGCTAAAATTAATCATCAGGAAGTGGCACTTCATTACGTCGCGCAATTATTTATATAAAAATGCTCAAAACAGGACTACGTTCGTCACTTGCTGAACCGTCTAATTGCCATTGCAAAAACTATGCCCGACTGGTTGGCAATTTCGAAATTAATCACATGATTAATTAGTAATCCAGTCGAACGGGGTAGTTAGCAGTAATTACGTGTAACAAATGGCGTCTTCCGACCAATCGAGCTTTAGGACTTCCAAAGCGCCCAGAAACGCAGCAGTCATCACATATCAACAATTTCCTACCTATCGACTTAATATTGCAAGTTAATCACGTATACGACAATACCATAGACTGATGAAATACTAGATCTCTGCCAATGGTAACCATTTTATAGAGTTTAAGAGCAGTTTCTAACACGTCGCACGTATCGGTCGTTCTTAATTTATTTATTTATTGTAGGTATGGCATTGTATTCCAAGCAAGTGAAGGAAAAATTAATCCAGGAAAAAAGTATTAATGTAAAAATAATTTAATTGTCTAAGTTTACTACCCAACTTGATGTATCGATGGTGTAGTGCACATATGTTCTAAGTACAATATTGGGTGAAATGGAGATTATAAATATGGGTCGAATATAATACATTGATGACAAAACGGAGTGGAAAGGACCATTAGTGAAGAAGAAAACACTCTGCGTATTGTTCTACATCGAAAACAAGGAATTAGAGCAGGCCACGACATTGGTCCGAAGCCGGTAGCGGAGACACGTTCGAAACAATTGACGGATATTCCGATGGCATACCTAACCTTTAAAAAGATCATGCCCAGTTTTCTTCGATGTAAAGCGCCTGTTAAATAAAAGTGGGTAACTAAGAATTATAATTGTGTTCAAATATAACTATTAACCTCGTTTTCATGTTTAACCTCTTAAAAAAATAAATTTGAGATTTGAATTTGAATATGACATTAGCTATAGAAAAAAAAAAGAAGCACGAGAAGCAGTGTTGGCAACTTTAATAATCTGGTTAAGGCGTGCTGTAATTCTGTTTTTTTTTTGGATCACGTGGTGTATCTGACGAACGTTAAAAGGCGTGATGTAGAAAAAAAAACATTACAAGCTGAAGCACAACGTTTACAATTTTACTATATTTGATGATATCCAAGAGGTGAAACTATTGGAAAAGAAAATAGTAAAAGGATTGAAGCCATTTTTAAAAAATATCTTTATAGATTACCAGAAACTATCTCTGCAATTAGTGACGCATGCAGAAGACAGAACAGGAATAAATAGTTAGCAACTGCAATGCTGTATGCAGTAAATAAAGTAAAACATGTAAAAATAATTGCTTGGAAGTTTATGGAGTATGGAGATTCACACTTGGAGGAAGACTTCAAGCATGCAATAATTGCGAGAGCCTGAAAACGTAAAACAAATTACACCAGAAGAGAGTGCTCTGGTCTGTCATTGGGTGAAAAAATAAACCTAAATCCTATAATGTCGATAATTTTTATACTGATAGCATATGTGCGCTAGACCATCTATTATATGGCATCATTATTAAAAAGTAAAAATGTCGATGTTAACTAATATTACTAATAGTATAAGTTAGACTTGAATTCTTCCATGTACTTGGATTACTATATACACGCATACAAATAAGTAAAGTACATAACCTTACATACAAAAGTTGACGTGCGTATCGCGCCTTCACACGTACTGCTCCTAAACTATTATGACTAAAACGTGATCCCCATTGCATCCAGAAGTCTACGTATTTGATTAGTCCACGACAATACTAATACCAGTCCACACGAAACATCTTCACGTTCATACACACCCTAGGACATATGCGGGCTCGGCGTCCGCATTTGGCTCTGCGGCGACGCCAGGTGGTGGTGCGGGGGCGGCTGCGACATGATGCCGATGGGGGGCCTCGCGCCTAAAAGCGACGCCAGCGGGTGCGCCCCCGGGGGGAAGTAGCCCTGCAGGGCGGGATGAGGGTACAGGGGGTGGGGGTGTCTGGTCAGGGAGGCCATCTTGAGCTTCTCGATCTCGGCTTCCTGCAGGCGCTTGGCCTTCGCGCGCCGGTTCTGGAACCAAATCTTGACCTGGGTCTCCGTGAGCCTCAGCGAGCTGGAGAACTCCGCCCGCTCGGCGATGCTGAGGTACTGCTTGTCGCGGAACTTCTTCTCCAGCGCCAGCAGCTGCTGCGTCGTGAAGGGCGTGCGAGGCTTCCGGTTCGGCTTGTGCTTCCGCAGGTTGCACTTGAGCTTCGGGCCCTCGCCGTTCGAGTCTGGAAAAAAGCTCGGGTGAGAAAAGCTAATCGGAGAGACTAATCTAAAACTAAGATTACTTTGATAACAAGCTTTCAAGTCGAGGTCGAGAATCATAGTAGTGTTTTGAGCACAAATCTCAAACTTTAAACTATAACTCTGCAGCTGTCGAAATTTCTAGTAAAAACCAGGAATTGAAGTCAATTTCTAGATTACAAAAATTGTGACAGAAATAAAAGATATTCTCTAGCCCGGCGGTACACGGGTGAAATTGCCGAACACCAGTGCACAAACCCGGTCAAAATGACCGTGTGTATTTTTTTTTTGCTCAAAAGCGTTTGCTTTCAAATATGATGGCCTTAAGTCATTCAAATATCGATTTTTAAGATTGAAATAATAGTAATACCAAGTTACCACAAAAATTTAATGACAAATGAACATTTAAAAAGGCTAAGTATAAAAAACCTAAACAATTATTTCTACACAAGTAACTTCGGCATATAAGAATACAAACGAAAAAAATTTGATTTTCAAAAGAATACCACAAAAATTGTAACATTTAATGCATTGTGGATAGAAATTATTCAATATCTTCATAATTTGTGCCCTCCGCGAGGTTGGTACACAAAACATTTGTGTGTTCCTAGTGCCTAGTGCTACGTACACAAGTGCATGAACCCGGTCGAATCGACCGGTGCTCCGTCACTTTGTAAGTAATGGGCAAACTTTGTACAAACAATCAAACCGAAAAAAAAAATTATGCTATCAGTCGTGCCAACCAACGATCAAGGGAGGTATACCTAAAATATTAGACACTGTTTACATTTGATTTTTTTGAACAATAAGGCAAAAACTAAAAACCCGGTCATTTTGACCGTGACCCGTGCACTGCCGGGTTAAATATGTAAACTAGCAATCTTATGTAATTTAAATACTATAATACTATGTGTATATGAATTATATCAGTTATAACTACCTCTTCATGTAATAAGCAAAGATATAAATGTCTAGAATAAAGATATAAAATATTTGTTTTTTGTTAATATAATGTACCATTAATACTAAAAATAAAACTGTTCCAAGTATCTTTAGATGTTATTAACTCTACATAATATTAAATATGGATATTCTGTTACCGTTCTTTCCAAGTAGAAATGTTGTTAGTAATTGAAAATACTTCAATTGAAACGAAACTAACTATAAATTGACTTTCGAAAGCAAACACGCTTTTTCTGGAGCTCTGATGAGCGGCCAAGGATACGTTGATTTGCTATGATTGGACTAAACGAATCCGATAAACCAATGTATTAATCACTCTACTACTAGGACGGGATGATAATTAGTTAGCCTCCACATATTTTAAATATATAAATGTATATTCAAAAATGTCAACTTCCATCTTTGCATTGGTAATACTTCAAATATAGAGTCTATCTGTGAAATAGTCTGTTGTTGGCAGCTGTTTAAAGAAAACGTGTTGTATTTCTTTAACAATGAAAAATACTGACCATTGTGCGGTTATTTAATGTTTGCATACAAAAGTCTTAAAAGGTGCAAACATTTTTGAATAGACGAAAACTGTGGTGGGTGAATGTGCTCCATCATATACGACCGAAAAAAAAATAAGAAAATTTAATAGGGCGGTACCAGCGTCCAAGACGAGCACGGCTCTGAATGCCAAAGAAGTATCACTACAACAGAAATGGTTACCAAAATCCACGATATGGTGTTGAAAAGACAAATGACTGAAATTGAGTGAAATAGCTGATGTAGTAAACATCTCAAAAGAGCTGGTGTGCGATATTTTAACCCAAGAATTGGGCACGAGAAACCTGTCCGCATTATGGGTGCCGCATTTGCTTTTAACAGGAAAATGCATATACTCACACTAGAGTTACTGCAATGGGCAAACTCATCGAATTAAAGCACGATTTGCTTTCGCATCCACCTTATTCACTCTATTTGGCTCCCTCGGACTTCGACTTATTCCCTAAGCTCAAAATTTTCCTTGGTGGATAAACATTTTCATCTGTTGAAAAGGTCATGGCCACTGTTGGCGCCTATTTTGCAGACCTTGAGTAAATCACCTTTCGTCATGAGATCAAAGCCTTCGAGCATTGCTGAACAAAATGTATTGAGTGTCAAAAAGGCTATGTTAAATAATAAAAATAATTTTGAAAACATAAAACCGGTCTTCCATTGTTAGGCTAACCAATTATCATCCCGCCCTCGTACACCTCACTAAAACTAAACTTAATACTAGGCTATGTTAAGGTATAAATGGGATTTTACGACAACTGCCTCGCCACAGGTCAGTTTGCATTGGAAGGCAGCGGTAGTGAAGCCTCCAATCGTTCGCGGCTAGCTAGCGGGAAGGGAAGGTTCATGGTACTCGTGAAGTCTGATCATGTTTCAGGATAGTCAAAAAAGAGAATGCCCAAGGCCTATGAGAAATTGAAACACCTCTATTGACAGGCAGAGCTGGACAAAATACTTTTAAAAAGTATTTAACTACTAAATACTACATACTTTTTGAAAATTGAATGTATTTAAATATTAAATACTTTTTTGAGCAAAAGGTAGTTAAATAATAAATACCTATAGTATTTTAATACTTTTGATAGTTAAATACTTTTCTTTACTTTACTTTAAAAGTATTTACATATTTCTTAAGTATTTAAATATTTTAAAAATATTTAAAATACTTCTTAAGTATTTAGATATCCCTAAAATGTAAAAAGACTTGCGAAATATTTAAATAGTAACTCAACCAGTGTATAGCAGTTAAACAATTTTTCAAAATTAAATTTAAAATTCTGAATTTCTTTTTATTCAAATATTAAGCCAAATAATAAAGATGGCATAGCTTAAGATATTGTACATGAATTATTAAAAACTCCAAAGGAAACAATATATTGGTTTGGGGTGTTTTATGGATATTTCGGCAAAGAAAATCTTAAAATCCATAAAATATTTTATTGATAAAATTGCATATATTGAATATGAACTACTAATAGTACTATTAAAAATAGGTATACTTACTGTAATAGTAATTATTTTTACCACAAATCATGACACAGGTACAGAGGAAACACCACTATTTGTTCTGCGCTGCCAAAAAATGGAATATCAAAATAATCGAATGGGAGGGGTGCACCGTCTCCGTCACCCCGTCAAACCGGATTTTTATGCATCCTGCTCAGACCCAAAATTGCCTGGTGGATTCTGTCTCGCTCTAGAACGGGTGGTTGTTTACCTCTACACGTGTTCGCGTTTCAAGTAAAAACTTGGGATTTTGATAAACATTAAAACTATGCAAAAAGTATTTACTAGTTAGAAATACATTTGAAGAAACAAAAAGTAGCTAAATACTCTGAAAGTAGTATTTAAATACTCTCAAAGTATTTAAATACTCTGAAAGTATTTAAATACTCTCAAAGTATTTAAATACTCTGAAAGAAATCCGACCGCGCACGACGCTCCCGAAGCGGAACGCCTTCGACGTTATTTCATTACACGAATGTTAATTTTATTCAATACATCTCATTTTCCTTATTACACGAATATTTAATTTTGTATCATAGCTAAACAACATAAATTGTTATACAGGATACTCCGTTGGTGTATTTTGCTTATTTGTGGTATATCTGAGTGAACGATTGAGCTCTTCTCCAATATATGAGCTATCCCGTGGTAAATAAATATTCATACCCTTATAAAGAAGGGTTGGGTGTTACAATACGACCGCAATTAGTTATTTAGACCACAAGTGTTAGAATTGCACCTTTTTTCGCAAGTGTGGAGGGCTATTAAACGAAGCGCAGCCGATTTTAATAATCCACACGCGTGAAAAATAAGCACACTAGAGAGTTGTCTATAAGATTTTTTTTAAATTTCGTTAAATATTCAAATTCAAGCCTATTTTGTATCGAATTTTATTTGCCTTCATTTTAGTCAAGTGCGTTGGTCTGTTCTGGTAACTAAGAAAACGTCTATTTAAAATCGTTTATTTCTAAATTAAAAGCAAAGTGTCACTTTTTTCATTGAGTGAAAAAAAGTGGCACTTTACACACTGAAATTAATTTAAAAAGCCTACTTTTTTAAATTAAATTTAAAAAAATTAATTTCTTACTCGAATCTGGAGTTCAGCTGATCACTTACCCTCCATACAATCTAGCTCTTGTCCTTAGCAATTTCTTTATGTCTGAAAAGATTTTAATAGTTATTTATTTCCTCTTGATTTGTTAAACGGTCATTCCTGTCTCTGAACTGACTCCGTAAATGAGTCTTTACAGGCCAGGTGCCTGTAAAGTTTTACTGTTGTCTAAACTGACCGGTAAATGAGTCTTTACAAACCAGGTGCTTGTAAAATGCTGCCATCGAAACTTTACAGGCACCTTGTTTTTTAATAGATACATCCTTCATTAATCACTAATATGAATTTTTAGGATGTTTCCCAAGAGGAAATAAAACGTACGCGGCTCGTTTTCAATTAGCCTTTACTGGGGCTCACCGGATTACAAGGCTCGCTCCTGCCTCGCTCACTCTGCAAGTATCCGGCTCACCCATAAAGGCTAATTTACTAAGCTTGCCACGTAAATAACTATTACGTGGAAAGCTTAGTAAATTAGCCTTGATGGGCAAGCCGGATAATTTGCAGGGAGAGCGACGTAGGAGCGAACCCTGTAATCCGGTGAGCCCCAATAGAGGCTAATTGCAAGCGAACTGCGTACACCGTTTTATTTCCTCTTGGGGAACATCCTACTAATTAATATTAGTGATTAATGAAGGATGTGATTACTAGAAAACAAGGTGCTTGTAAAGTCGCGATGGCAGCATTTTACAGGCACCTGGCCTGTAAAGACTCATTTACCGAATCAGTTCAGACGACAGTAATGACCGTTTAACAAATCAAGAGGAAATACAAAAACTACGTGGTCTAGAGATTTCCCGACGGAAATACGGCGGTTGTTGAAATTCAGCGGATGTTTGATGGCCTTCTAGAAACGATGTTCTCTACCTGTTTGGTTGAGTGGTTTCACAGAATAAACAAATGTATTATCGCTAAGGTGCATATTTTGAAAAACAAGTTATTTTCTTTAGTTTTTTATAGCTAACAATTAACAGAACAGCCCTTGTAAAGTAGGTCTTTTGAATAGCAGTAGGGCAAGTGGCAAGTGAATGTGACACAAAATGGTGACGTTGGGAAATGTTTACAAGCAGAATGTAGATGTTTCTTGTTAAAATGGAAGGTTTGATGCAGTTTTCGATACTAAACATTTTCGAAAAGTAAACCGTCGTATATGCACCCTTTACGAATCGTAAGTAAATTATCTGTAGTATAACTTAAAATGCACAGAACTGTATTTACTAGTGTAATTTATTTGTCTGTAACTTAATAAACGGAGTACAAGAATCTGATAGCTTCAATACAATTTTTAAACTATATACCTACATCTACTTTCAGGCACTTATAGTGTATATGATATGTATCAGTATCATATTCATAATGTCTAATATTTTAGTATACTGACGAGTATTCGTAATATAAACATTTTCTTTCAGAAACATGCCCAGTGCTACATTTTATGAAACAACGAAATGGCTTCTGTGATTCTCTAGTTTGTCACACCTGCTTCAGGTATGTGTATTTAATGGAATTATTACTTAAATGTGGAAAACAAGGCAAATGTCAAAAATATTAACCTATCCAATACTGATGTTAAAAAAGTAACTATTCGTTACACGAGTACTCGTTACCCGATAAGATCCGGAGTAACGGATATCAACTTGCAAAAATATTCGTTACATTTTTAAAACAGTACCAACGAGTATTTGGTTTAACCTTGCTTTTTATATTATCGCCATCTTACAATGCGAAGCTTAAGTTTGAGATTGTGTTTAAAATTATAATGCTGTCTGAAAAAGTAGGGGTTTCATGAAAATATTTTTACGCACATTCGAACAGCAATTGGCGTTCTTAACTTGGACTCGTATAATGCTCTAAAATGAAACAGGTAATTTCCCGAAAAAATGCTTAATATGCACATAAACGAGGCTTCAGGGATGTTTACTTACATTTATAATTCTCAGAAACAATGGTGTTAGCTATGACTTTTTAATGCTCTAAAATGAAATAGGTAACTTCCCGAAAAAATGCTTAATATGCGTTATACATATAAACGAGACTTTGGAGATGTTTTGTTTCATAGTGTTTTACGAAAAAGTGTAAGTATTAGTTAGCACCTTTTAATAGCATGAAATAAAATCGGTAATTTCCCGAAGAAACTATTATTAACAGATGTTAAAAAACGTGATCAGGTAGGTTGCTATCACCTGTTTTTCTATAAGGTTACTTTGAAAACAAAATAAAAGCAGACCTCTTAACCAGGTTGTTTTCTCTAACACCTATTTTATATATTAAATACGTAACAAATACAACTCCTCATGTTACGTGTGCATAAGCCCTGAGCGCAATGCTCAATTCTGAGAAATAAAGAAGTCAACATTCAGTTTGTTTGTTTACGTCAGCTTTTGCAGCTCCGTGTGCGGGGAGTACTCGCCACTCCATCTGAAACCAACGGATACTCGCGCTCAACTTTCAGTACTCGATCCGAACTGTTACGACGCGCGATGGCCTTAGAATAAACGAGTACTCTGTAACGAATACAAAGTAACGGATAGGATACTACAACGAAAAGTAACGAATAGTTACAAGTAGTGATCGGCCGATACCGATATAAATATCGGTGTATCGGCAATATCGGCAAATTTTGCCGATAATCGGTATCGGCGAAATTTTGCCGATATATATCGGCAACTATTTTATTAATTATTTGTATGTAAAAACTTATTTTTAACATTTTTTTTAATAAAACTACAAAAAAATTTCTAACATATTATTTTTATTAATTTTATATTATTTACACATTCTGTGAAAGATTAAATAAGCTATAATAATATGGTGGTCATTGAAAACATCAACCTTTTAACCAAACTAGACAAGTAGTGACTAAACCATTATTTATGTAAAAATGTAAAAATAAAACAACTCTTGAAAAACCGCTTATACCAACATAAATACTCAATTAAAAAAAACTTAATTTTACCCTCCAATAAAACTGCACTCACAGATCACACTATAGAAACTTTCCATAACTTCAATTTTTCAACACCTAAAATATTACATAAAGAGGCTAACACTCGTAAAAGAAAGTGCTTAGAAATGATCGAAATTAAAAAAAGCCCAAATGCTATCAATTATAAAACTGACATTGAAAATCTAAGTACTATTTACCATAACTTATTTAAATAACTCCCTATTTATTTTTCATCATATTTTTAATTGAGTAAAATGGTTCGAATTTTTCTTTTCCAATTTTGTAGTTGCCCCTAAAACTATTTAATTAATTCATCTTTTCAAAAATTTTCCGAAATACGGACCTGACCTTAAGCTAAATATGCGTACGCATACATTTGACATCTTGCATTTTTCCTCATTCTGGCAGCTTGCTTCTTCAAAACAAGATGTCCTTTACTTTTAATTAAAAGTTTATTGTTTAATTACATTAATTATTATATAGTTAATGTTTAACCTCAATCAATAATGATTGTTTAATACTTCACTTATTTCCATTTAGACGCCGTATACTTGCAATGTGGCTTTAATTAGTCATTTGCAAATTTTGTTATCAATTATTATAAACTTTTATGGAAGCCATTTTGGTAAGCCTTGACAAATTTTTCTATGTGTTCACTTAATCTAATTTCTAACCTTTGTATTTTAGTTATATCACTTGTCAATAATTTCTGATGAAGCCATCTAAAGTGGCGAAACGTAAAATATTTTATCAACTTTTACATGTATGACGTTTGGACCTTAAGGAACAATCATATTTTTTATACCTACTACAATAAACTTTTTGGCTATCTATCTCCACAACTTTATTATTCATCGAAGCAGCCAAATTTCATTCACCTATTATCAAAGTTTAACTTCTTTAAATTGCGGTGCAAAAATATCAAACTTTCGCCACGCTCAGGTGTCAATTTGTTTCTTTTGTTACAATAAATATTTCCTGCATCAGAAAAAATCTGCTCGCTAAAAACACTTGCAGCTGGAGCAGACAAAAAAATGTCTGCCAGATTATTTAGTAACGGCATATCTTTTTTATTAAAGTTCCACCATTCAAATGGAGATTCGTCTCTAGGAATTACAGATGTTGCAAGGTAGAGGCTAATTTCTTTTGCTAGTTTTTGTTCTTTAGATTTAGGTTCTATAGTTTTCCTTTTTTTTAAAGCTCCACCTTCACCAACAATATTTTCGTAAGATTCCCAAAAAGAACAATGTGAATCTCTCTTTCTTTTTCTTAGCTCTGTTCTCCTTGTTAAAGGTAAATCTTCATCACTGCTACTGAACATATGGTTTTTTTCCTCAGTATTATAGGGAAGTGGCTGCTCACTTGAGTTATGTTCTTTACCAAGAATTATTTGCCTAATTTCACGTAATATGCGATCTCCCAAGCGATTGTCATAAAATTTTCTTTTAAAACGGGGGTCGAGGTATGTAGCCATTGTCAAATGTTGTTTGGTTAGCATGTCTTTAAAACGTTGATCCAGGTTTTTTTAAATTCATCTCTAAGTGTACCAACACCAAAAAAATCTTGACTATCCTTTGAGAGATAAGCTTTCAATGTACTTACAAATGGAATGATTTCAGAAATACTACTGCTTTCATGACTGGTAATTTTTGTAATCTCCTCAAAAGGTTTAAGAACATTAATAAGATTTTGTACGAGTTCCCATTGATTAAAGTTAAGATCTGTTATTCCAGGACCTGGATTCTCAGTAATATATAAGTTAATGGCCCGTTTTTGTTCTAAAAGACGCTGTAACATAAAACGTAGAATTCCAACGGGTCTCTACATCTTGAATAAGTTGTTTGGGAGTTAATCCTAACTGTTCCTGGATTACTTTTAACTTATCGCATGCCAACTGAGAGTGGTTAAAATGACCGACAATTCTCTTTGCAATGCTTATGGTATCCAAAACAGAACGCTGAGATCTAAGCGATTCTGTAACCACCAGTTGCACACTGTGTATAAAACATGCCTCATAAATAATGTTAGCATCTTTCATACCCTTTTTCATATTGGCGGCATTGTCAGCAATTGCTATATGTATCTTATTTTGAATCTGCCAATCTTTAAATATGTCTTTCAAAATTTCAGCAATAGCAGTTCCCGTATGACTGCCCCTAAATGGTTTAATAGCTAAAACAAATGAATTCCTAGAAGGTGATCCATCAAACCAATGGGCAGTTAAGGATATGAATGAATTATTATTGTACTGATCAGTCCAAATATCTGTTGTAAGTGACACCTTGCTGTTTAAGTTAGACAATTTTTCTCGCAAACACTTCCTGCATCTCTCATAAATATCTGGAACAATTTTTTCACGAAAATATTTATCCCCAGGTATTTTATATAAAGGTAATGCTTTGGCAAGTAGTCTACGAAACCCAGTGTCATTCACAATTGTATACGGTTGGTTATCCATGGCAATCATCTCACCGATCAAATAGTGATACCTTTTCGCTTTCACTCTATTAATATCCCAGATTTTTAAATTATCTACAAATTCTTGAACGGATGGTTGTATCAATGACGCACTGGAACTAGATGCACCGGATTCTTGAAATTGATCATGATCAATTAATTCAAGAATAAAAAATGAGACTCAAAAGTTTTCTGTTAGCATTTTTATATTTTATATTATTATTATCATATCATTTACTACATTTACAGTTTCATTCAAATTTTTTAATATTATAATTTTATTAATGTTACATCTTATCATTATGATTATGATTGCTATATATTTTATTTAAGATTAATTATTTTTATTTGCCAAACACCCCCTGCAATCTTTTTTAGATTTATTGTTAAACTAGAATGCTGTGTCCAAAGTTGTCAAAATAAATTAAATTAGTATTAATTATAATTATTAATTTGATTAAATTTTTGGACTTTATAGCCTGTCAAAAAAGGAAAAAGGGCGATTTTCAACTACATATCATTATCTCAGAAACAGTTGAAGTTAGAATACAACGTGGTATATCAAATTTCTTGGAATTTTAAAATAATTTAAACTTTTAAAGTACTAAAAAATACATATTTTTTGCTTTGAACAGTTGAACACCCTGAATAATTGTAAATATTTTTAAATTGTGGTCCTTGACACTTCGGATATGCCTACCGAATTTTTTTTTTCAAAAATTTCAACAAGTTTCCATAGAAACTTCGTGGCGGTTGGGGTGCCTCATCCTGTATAATATGTCGGTTTATTGACAAACATTGGCGTTTTTATTGCATATTAAAAAATTTGATCGTTAAAAAAAGAATAGCATAATTATGTTTTTTGTTATTTCTTTCCCTCCAAAAGTGTAAAATGTGGCATTTTTAGCTGTTTGTGAAAAAAAGCATTTTTTAGAAAAAAAACAAGCTATCTGTTTAAAGAAAACACATTGTTTCGAAAAAAAAAAACATGAGTGTTTTTTGTCATTTATATCTCTATAAATAATAAATACTATAAATAAAACTTAGTACCAAGCTTTTCATATTCTTTTTTTTTTGAGATCTCAGCAAATGATGCTTGAAATTCTATGTGTTCGCCCAGTTCCTCCCAAGGATACTATAGTTTTACAGATGTTACAAATAATGACTTACCAAGCTTTTCATATTCTGTTCTGTGAGATCTCAGCAAATGATGCTTTAAATTCGATGTGTTCGCTGTTCGTCCACTTCCTCCCAAGGATACTATAGTTTTACAGATGTTACAAATAGCGGCATCTTTTTCAGATTTATCAGTCCCTTTCTTCTCAAAAAAATTCCATAGAGAACTTTTTTTCCCTTTCGTTTTACTAGAATCTCCAGCGGCTTTGGGTATAACTTCTTGTGAACTATTTTGTTCTTTTGGTTTAAAATATGTAGTTATTTTTTTTACTATTATCGCTATTTTCTCCCATCGTATTTTTATTTGAATCCCAAAAGGTTATAATACCGCACGACACAATCGTTATCTGAGCAGCAACTGCAGCAGCACTGTGCACTGGCGCAAACAATGAAACAATACACTTTCTGTAAAACGGGTAATCACCACGACACTGTCGGGGAATTACCGAAATTGGTTCATGTCACTTCCGCATCGATGCGGAGTTGACAATTTTTACTTATATCAATGTATATTAAATAATTACAGACCTTTTAAAAATGTAGTGCCGATACCGATATTATATCGGTATCGGCAACTAAAATATCGGTATCGGCCGATTATCGGTATCGGCAAAAAAAATCTGTATCGGCCGATCACTAGTTACAAGTACCAAAAAGTAACGAAAGTTGACATCACTACTATCCAAAAATAATAATTCAGAGATGCACCCTAACTTATATGTAAATATTGTATTTTTAACGTCATTTATAAACCTGTTAATTATAATTCTAAAAGGAAATTAATTGTCAGCAGTTTAATTATGCAGTAAGTAAATAACATTTAAAAAATGCATTTTTGTCCCTAACATGGTTTTAATTGTTCTAACATCAAATGCGGTCAGCAAAATAACTTGATTCGTCGGCAAAATTAAGTTTTAAGCAACATATTAATCGTTTTCATTACGGCTCTCGTTTTACAATGGTACATGCTCAGTGCAGCTGCGGTAAGGCTTTAGGTATCCCTACGGTTATCGCATGTAACATGTTGCTCATTGCATGAACAGAATTGCCTGGAGGCTGGATCAGGTTTCTGTTACTTGCACTGGTTCTTTGTCCCTAACATTTAAGCACAGGAATGAGACTGCACGCCTGTTTTAAGACAGTTTAGTCAATGTCACTTAAAGGGACGATAATGTTGCTACCCTTAAAACGCAGCCTCACGTTTTATGAATTATGGCTTAGAAGGGGGCAGCAACGATGCGAATTAATACAACATTCAATGTCGATTGGTTTTATTACAAAAATAAATGGGCTTTTATACAAATATAACTGCTTAGATACTAAATAACAACATTTCTAAGTGCAAAGTATAGTTCACTGCAACGATTCTAATATTTCAAAATAACTAGTCAGCAGTAAGCAATTATGGTTCCGCATTATCTGCAAGTTCGTGCGATGAACTCGAAGTTCTAGGTCATGTCGTAACATAATATGCTTACTGTGGTAGCGGTCTTTAAACTGACTGATTATGAAGCAAAAATGGCTTTTAACTTATGAACTGGATTTCGTAAATTTTGAATTGAAATTTATATCTCTTTAATCTAAATTAAACATGTTGATGTGTGTAAGTAAATATTGCAATTTTTTTAAATAATTTATTTAAGCAAGTATACAATATTTTTTTACATAATATTTTATATTAGGGATGTCAGTGGGTACCCAAGCCGACCCGGGTAATAGTCAACCCGTGTATATTTTCAGGACCTGGTCTAGTAAATTATGTAATTTCCAGAAAGTCAGCTTTTTTCGGAGAAGACGATAAAAACTTAAAAACAATAGGAATAAGCTCTAGAAAAACATAATCATGCAGTAATAACAAGAATCACCCCATCCCATACCACATAATGTTGTTTTTGTTTTATTTAAGGCAATAAATCCACTTCGCGGAAATATTCAACCCGTCAATAGTACCATTAAATCGTGTCAGTATGGGATGAATAACATAAACAACCTTTGTGTGATGTTGATAATGATGCTGCTTTCATAATAGGCGATAATTAAAAAAAATATATAATTAGTGTTTTCCATCTTGAAATAGAGTGCAAATTGAAAAAAATTGTAGCTACCTCAGAAGTTTCGATGTACGCTAATATTTTTGTTATATATTTTGGGTACCCGAGGGTACCCGGGTACTGTTTTCAGGTACCCGGATTTAATTTTAGACCAGGTACCACATCCCTAGGATACATTGACCTTACTCTTAAAGCTTAGATAATATTTATTTATATAAAGTGCACTCATCATTGAAAATATCTTGGATTCAACATAATCTAAATGATCTAACCAGCTAGTTATTTATTACTAGACCCAAATATTTCACCTTGGCTACGCATTCAATTTGTTTACCATTGATATTTACACATGTTTAACCCGTCAGGACGCGCGTCCTAATTTGGGACGTATTGACGCGCGTGGGGTAACATTTACCATGCACTGAAATTGCTGTGTAAAGAAATTAATATTGCACAATGTAGTAGTAAAAGATATTAGTGGAACATTTAGAGAAAAAATAATAATATTATGTATATATTAAAACGCCTTTCTATTTCTTAGAAATTACATGTTTTCATCTATTCCTGAATCATCATTTGACGGTACATGATCTTCTATGTGTGACATTTCATCTACAATCTTTTTCAAATCGGCTGCTGTCAGAGGTCGTTTAGATGCCCATTTTGAAGGAAAAGGACGTGATTCCATTATTATTTCTAATTATTCACTTTTCACGACTATTAACGTTACATCTAACTTCACAAAACCAATTAAAATACTGTTACGTAAGGACGCGCACGTGGGTAAAATTTACCCCATAACATATTATCCCGTTACAGCCCGGAAAATGGCAATAGGAGGGCTGAATCGAGAAACTACTAAAAAAACTACGAAATCATTGGCAAGAAAACGCCTTCGTGATGAGTTTCAGGAAAAAAGCAAATCAACAGAACCGATTCCTTGCTGTAGTTCAAGTTTCATATTTTCTCCAGATAGTGTACCAAGTGCAGCACAACCTCAAAACTTTCAGTCTCGTGCTGTGGTGAAGGAAATTCCCCGTTGTTGCCAGAACATTGAACAGATATTGTATTTCGGACCAAGCAAGAGCTGCCATCGTTTCTGCTGTACTACAAGATGTTGGCTTCATCTCACAGGATGATGTATCTACTGTTGTGGACAGGAGCAAAATTTGCCAAGCTCGAGAAAAGGAAAGAGATGTCCGCACTAATAAGCCATTGGTAATCGACTCAAATCAGTTTGGTTTAGATAAACAGTAAACAATAGAAATTTGACTTTTCTGTCTTTGAAGAATATTGATTTTGAAAAACTTGTTGCAATTCGATGTGATGGAACTGCAGTCAATGCGGAGACTCAAGGAGGTGTTATTCAATGTGTGGAATTACGCCTCAAACATCCTTTACAATGGATTGTCTGTCATCTACATGCGAACGAGCTCACCTCGAGACATCGTTTCGAGCACATCGATGGAAGAACAATTGGACCCCAAAGTTTTACTGGCCTTATCGGACAATCAAGTGTGAGCAACTTTCTCTCGATGAATTTAAAGTCATTAATTGTACGTTGCCACAGGTAACAAATAAACAGGATTTATGTACAGATCTGCTGTATCTACTGGAAATGTGTGAAGCCATTGACTCTCGACACTGTGATGAAAACGTATCTAAGAGAGATCCTGGCAAAATTGTGCATTCCAGGTGGCTCACTACAGGCTTGACATTTCTTCAGAAAAATCATCCAAGAATTTTGTTAACTTTAACGACATTTGTGTTAAAAATTTATGCACCTATCTGGTTTAACATTAAGACCAAACCATCATGCATTTTCGGAGCTAGGCATTTGCATCAAACAATATTACTTTCGCGCCACTTGTCTCGCGATTTAAAGGATATTATTTATCCAGTAATCCAGCGCAACGGGTTTTTTGGGCACCCTGAAAGTATATTGTTAGCCATGTTAGACGATACCCGAAAACATGTAAGAGAGTTGACGCTGAGAAGGATATTGAAAGCCCGGAAAACAATAATGCATTCAAATGCTATTCGTACTTTTAAGGAGGTTGGGGCGTTACGTACTTGACGAATAGAAAATCGTAAAAAAAATATATACTGTAGAAAAGTGCATTTAAAAACTCCCCTATAAATTTGAAGAAAATTGTCTCGTCAGAATAGGAGAAAATAAATCGTAAAATTGTGTAAAAATACATGGGCTCTTATGGGCGGAAACTTTCGGGACGGTTAAAAAAAAAAGTAAACGAAGAAATGTTGATGAAACACTTTGCACAACCAAATGCAATATTCTCCGAAGACACTGGTAAAATTTGAACTCGATTCACTCACTGAATTTGTTGCATTAGTGAAAAATATATCGTTGTGCACTAAAAATGGCTCCGGTCGGCCTGCCTGTCACTTTTATGCGGCAACGCTGCGAAGTACGCCCGTATTCATAGTCGTTCGCCAGCGGATCGCCGGCAACTCGCCAGAGTTTCGTTATGAATAGTATGTTGGCGGCACTGTACGTCTTTGTCAAATTCGAGGTTAGCAGGTTAGATTTTGTGTCAGTTTCTGTCAAAACTGACTGAAAACCTAACCTGATCACCTCGAATTTGACATAGACGTACAGTGCCGCCAACATACTATTCATAACGAAACTCCGGCGAGTCGCCGGCGATCCGCTGGCGAACGACTATGAATACGGGTGTCAGCTTTCTCAGCGCTTCACGCGCAAGCGAAATACGTATGTCGGATTAATTGAATACTTGCTACTTCCCAAGAACAGCTTTAGAATTAACGTGGTATATTTTACGTTGAACATAGCCGTCAGAATAAGAGTAACCAATCGTTGGCACAGTACGAACTGTCAAACAGACATGGCATCGAATTTTGAAGACACTTGCCAGACCACGGCGGCTTTCATTTTCTATGCACGATAACGACAAAATTTGGTCGCAGACAAGGCATTTCAAGTTTTTGGCTAACACCGGAATGTCAACGATTCTCCGGCCTTCTACTCCATGCGACACGCTATCTTGCACAATTTCGTCGCGGCTTTATGCGCGTTTAGAAGCATGCACGATTGACGCAGCTTCTTCCGATGCTACAACTCATTGTTGACAGCGTATTATAGGTTAGAGTGCCATAAGAGCAGTAGTGCCAAGCAAAAGTTTCATTCAAACGACTGGCAACGTTGACAAACTTCAGCGTTTAATTTATTCAATTCGAAACTACATTTTGTCTGTAAAAAATAGTTTCTCATTGCTATTACAGGTACAAAATCGTAAAAAATATTTAAAAACCATACATTCATCTTTACTATGTACTCAAAAATGAGAAAAACATTATACTTTATTTGTCTTTCTAAAGTTGGCAATGCCTGCCGTAGTATATGCATTTACCACAGGCCAACCCCCTTACGTCGCGTCCCGCACAGGATTGCCCCAACCTCCTTAAAGTGCCTGTTTTTAATTTTTCTGTAAATGATTACATTAATATTATAAATTGGGAAAATGTAACGGAGTCACCGCGTATGAAATTTGTGACGAGACTATTTTACAAGGTATTGCTGATCAGACTATAATTGATGACGTCGTTAAAGGATTCCTTGCCACATTCAGGCCACAGAAAGATGCGTAAAACTTGTAACAGAATCCTGTGGACCCCTAAGACGAGATGGCTTAATAAGAACCGGGTTGAAATCAAGAAAAATTATGCCTCTTTTCAATACAAAAAAGCAATACCGTCCACAGTGTAGTTTTTGCAATTTTTCGGTTTTTATGGTGATTAGTATGTTTAGGTTTCATTATTTGTTTTATTTTAAAAATGTATAAATGTGTATTGTGTGCAAAATAAAACATTAAACATAATTATATTTGTTCTATAACAGCTGTCTTGTAGGTATATTCAATACAGTTTAGGAAAATTAGTCAGCTAATTATCTTCTTATAATAATATATTTGACGTTTCGTCAGCTCAGCTGACTTCCTCAGAAAATACACATTACGTTGAAATACAATAGACTAAAAGGAAAATGAGATTAAGGTTAGATCACTTAAACAATGTATATTTACTGTTACCTTATGTAATGTCGATTGAAATTTTTAGATTGTGAAGTTGTAAAATGTTCTATGGTTAATAATAATTCTTACAATATAACTTGAAAAGAATATTTAAAACGATTTTGTATACCGTGTGTCCACAGGAGTACGCACCATAGAGATAAGATAATGCTAATAGAATATAAATATCAACCAGTGCTATGACCACCGTCCCTTTTCTTGTACCATTTATAACAATATTGTTTCATACAGTGGCGAGTCAGAAGCCAGAAAACAACGTTTTAGCGTCCCGGCGATCACAACATTAGCCGATCTTTCTATTCTATTTGGTTATCCCTATGGTGCGTCCTCCTGTGGACACACGGTATATAAAATGTCATATTAACCATAGAACATTTTACAACTTTGCAATCTAAAAATTTCAATCGACATTACATAAGGTAACAGTAAATATACATTGTTTAAGTGATCTAACCTTAATCACATTTTTCTTTTAGTCTATTGTATTTCAACATAATGTGTATTTCCTTATTAAATTCATATGAAAATATACAAAATAATAATTCTTACATAAAATAAATAACACTAAACTTTTGAAAAATAATGATATACTAATAACAAAAGCTGATAAATCAGAAACTACAGTTTTAATTAACAAAACTGATTACATCAATAAAATGATGGATCTTTTAAATGACACAGAAACTTATAGTAAAGAAAACAAAGATCCTACAAACTTCAAATTTGAATAACAAACTTTAAAATATTGGAATGACAATAATTATATAGATAATAACACTTATAAAAAATTAATAACTCATAATGGACTACTACCAAAATTTATGGCTTACCTAAATTACATAAAAACAACTACCCTTTATGACCAATAGTAGCTTCATATATGAGCCGATTATATAAATTATCCAAATATTTTTCAAATATTCTAATTAATGTTACCCAAAAAAACCAATATAATGTAAAAGACTCATGGTCGTTTAAAAAATTTATTGATACAATAACAATTTCAAAAGATCATGTTTTATTCTCCTTAGATGTTGTATCACTTTATACAAACATTCCAATAACTTTAGCCATCAAAACCGTAGAACAATTTTGGTGTCAAATAGAAAAATTTACCAATATTCCTAAACAAGAATTTATAATAGTAGTTGAATATATTTTACAATCTACATATTTTTCTTTTAATTATCAAACATACAAACAGAATTTTGGTGTTGCAATGGGTCAGCCTTTATCTAGTACTATTGCAGATTTGGTATTACAAAAAATTGAATCTGAAATTTTAATTAACTTAAACGAAATTAGTTTTTATAAACGATTTGTAGATGACATAATTATTTGTACTAATAAAAACCAAATAAACAAAATTTTTAAAACATTTAATAACTACCACCCAAGATTAAAATTCACAATTGAAAATGAAAATATAAATAAATCTATAAATGTTCTTGAACTAACTTTAATAAGAACAGAAAATAATAATATTGAAAAGAATTGGTATAGAAAAGAAACTAAAACGGATAGATACTTAAACTATAATTCTCAAACATCTATAAAATATAAAAGAAGTGTAATTAATAGCTTAATTGACCGTGCAATTTTATTATCTTCAAATAAATTTCATATTGATAATATTATAAAAATTAAGAAAATATTATTAAAAAATAATTTTTTCTTCAAACGGCAGTAAAATATGGCATTATACTGCTGGATTGATGATGCTAAACAGTCACTTTATTGCCAAGTGGCAGATAATATTATTTGCCGCTGACGAGCGGCAGATAAGGTTATTATCTCCCGCTGACGACTTTATCTGCCGCTGACAACTTTATCTGCCGCTCGTCAGCGGCAGATAATATTATGATGACGAGATCAAGTAATTTTCTTCGAATTTTGTTCACAGTTGTAAATAATTTGTTATAAAAACGTTTGAAGAAAAAATACTATATGTTATTCGGAGCAAAAGTATCTTTGTGTGGCTCGGCTGTACTTATCTGCCTCGCAAGCTCGGCAGATAACCCCTCCAGCCTCGCCACATAAAATATAACTTTTGCTCCTAATAACATAATATACTAATCCTATTGACTTCATTAACACCAACATTTAGAAAAGAATAAATAAAATTAAAAATAATAACACAAATAATAATGCAACTATCAATTTATACCCTAACTGTTTAGGACAAGAATTTAATAACAATCAAAACATTAAAAATCCATTTTACATTTCCACCCCATACATACCAAAACTATCACAACGTTTAAGTAAAATATTAAGAAATAAAAATAATTTTAATATTTTTAAAAAAAATTGCAATACAATAGGAAATCCATTTTTAACAATCTAAAAGATAAAACAAAAATTCAATCTTAATCAAATATTGTTTACCAAATTTATTGTAATAATTGCAATGCTAAATACATAGGACAAACAAAACAAAATCTAAAAAAAAGATTAACTCAACATAAAAATTCTATAAAAACAAAAATTTTAAACCCAAATAAACCAAATACTGCCCTCTCTGATCATGCAGTTGATAATTATCATAATTTTAATTTTAACACACCTAAAATATTGCAAAAAGAAAATATTTTACAAAAACGCCTTATATATGAAATGATTGAAATAAAGAAAATACAAATTCTATTAATTACAAAACCGACATAGAAAATCTTCATTCCATTTACTATAATCTTCTCTAAATTTTCTTCTATAATTAACAAAGAAAAAAAAACTATATCATTTAAATTACATTTAATATCAAGATATCTTTTACAATACAAATTTTTGTATCAAGTTATACCTTTAAAATAAGAAAATTTTAGATTTCACATTTTGACAAATGACATTTTATATATACAAAATCGTTTTAAATATTCTTTTCAAGTTATATTGTAAGAATTATTATTAACCATAGAACATTTTACAACTTCACAATCTAAAAATTTCAATCGACATTACATAAGGTAACAGTAAATATACATTGTTTAAGTGATCTAACCTTAATCTCATTTTCTTTTTAGTCTATCGTATTTCAACGTAATGTGTATTTTCTGAGGAAGTCAGCTGAGCTGGTGAAACGTCAAATATATTATTATAAGAAGATAATTAGCTGAATAATTTTCTTTATACTTTATTTATAGCGTCATTTATCTTATGCTGTATACCAAAACACATAAAAACATCTCTCTCTCAGCAATGAAGACCCTACTGACATTTTCAGATTGTCCATGTGTCTTTGGTATGGAGAAGTTTCACTATATTATACAATGTTTGCTTCTAAAATAAACACATTCAACTAAAGTAGGGACAAGAAATCAGACGACGTGCGCCACCAAGCAAATTTTAGTTTAGCTTAAATTGTTAATTTTCCATTGATAATTGATTAAGCTTAAACCAAACGCATGATTTCAAATGAGATGTAAAGAAGAAAATAAATATCGGTTTTGTAAATCTAATGGTGGTATCTATGACGTCACTAAAATGTGTTTGGTGGCGCACGTCGTCTGATTTCTTGTCCCTACTTTATGGTTATGGCATTGAATTTTCTCATGCTAGATATTTTTTCTTATCATTAATTTTATGGCACCCTGTATACAAAGCGCATTTACATACCTAATACTTGCAAGAAGGTTTTTACAATTACTCTAGTGAAGTTCGTAGGTTTTATTAATGTTGCCTAGCTGATTGCACAGCCGCATGCTCCAAAGATTGGTTAAACAGTCACGAGAGTTAGGCACCGTTTGCAGCGGTCGCTACTCGGATGGGTGTCTGACCTATAGTGGTAGTAGAGCACATTAAGCTGTCGGTCCTTGTTGTCATTTCGGTGACAATCGTTAGGTTACATAAAAGGCATTTGCGGAACCTGAAAATTCTGTCACCAGACTTTCTACCATAAGTCATACGATAAAAAAACATTTTTAATTTTTAGACATAATTGTCTAACCCTAATTGCATTATTGCCTCCAAAATATAGGAAAGATAAATTGACAAACTAGTATTGTCGAACTTAAGATTTTGAGTAGGAGAGCAAATGTTTGTCATTATATTCAACAATTTTTTTATACAGCTGTTTATGTAAACTGTGTTTGTTATTAATAAGTTATGCAAACATAAAAATCATGAATTTTATGAAATTTTTATATAGATAGTGGTAAATTTCTAATGTGTTAATGACTTTTGTTGTAGGTGTGAATGTATCCTGCTCTGACATTTAAACCACCATGATGGACATTAAGCAAGAAAGCAAATTAGAAATTGCATCGTGTATATCACAGATCATGGATGCCAATGAAAATTTTGAGAAGTTTTATATCAAACCAGAAAATATCGAAAGTTTTAATAATACCAGTGAAGAAATGGATATTCAAGAAGAAGACTTCAAATTAGACGATGGTTATGAAAACAAAGCATCCGACAAAAATAATATAAGTATTGCCATGGACACCAGTAGAGGAAAGAAACATTATACTTGTACTGTTTGTGATTACAAAACATCATGGAAAAATACTTTTGTTATACATATGAGGTCCCATACAGGAGAAAAACCATTCAGTTGCAGTTACTGTCGCTACAGAGCAGCATGCCAATCGAATTTGGTTGTACACATGAAAGTACATACAGGAGAAAATCTTTATAGTTGCTCCGTTTGTAATTACAAAACGGCATATAAAATTAATTTTGTTGCACATTCGAGGTCACATTCAGGAGAAAAGCCTTATAGTTGTTCTCTTTGCGAATACAAAGCATCACAGAAGAGTAGTTTAATTAGACATATGTTGTCACATACAGGCGAAAAACCATACAACTGCTCTATTTGTGAATATAAAACAATACAGAAATTTAATTTAGATAGACATATTATGAGATCTCATACAGAAGAAAAGACGTTTATTTGCTGCGACTGCAACTACATTGCAACATGCAAAACAACTTTTGTTGCACATATGAAATTACATAAAGTAAAAAAGCTTCATAGTTGCTCAGTTTGTGATTACAAAACAGTAAAGAAAAGTCATTTTGTTGTACATATGAGATCACATTCAGGAGAAAAGCCTTATAGTTGTTCTGTTTGTGAATACAAAGCTACACGCAAAAGTGGTTTAGTGACACACATGAGGTCTCATAGTGGAGAGAAACCGTATACTTGTAGTATATGTGAATACAAAGCAACACAGAAAGGTCATTTGAGTGTACATATCCGAACTCATACAGGAGAAAAACCATACAGCTGTTCTTTTTGTGAATACAAAGCAGCACGAAAAGGTAATTTAGGTTCACATATGAGGTCTCATACGAGAGAAAAACCATACAATTGCTCTGATTGTAACTACAAAGCAGCACATAAAAGTCAGTTAATTAAACATTTGAGAATTCATACATGAGAAAACCCATACAGTTGCTCTGTTTAAGAACACAAAGCAACACAGAGAAATAATTTAATTACACATATGAGGCGTCAAGTCTTCTAAAGGGCATTTCCGAATGAGTTACATACAACATTTTTAGGCACATGTGGTACTTCTTAATTTTACCTACATATTGAAACATCATAATAACAAACAAGCAATATACGGAGTGATTTTTAAAAAATGTTGTGTCTGTGTCAAACCTGTTAACCTCGAATTTGACATAGTCTTACAGTGTCACCAACAAAACATTTCAGTATTGCCAACTGATTCAGGCTATCCAGGACCTGTTGCAATTGAGTTTTAAAAATTACTCGGCAACCTCTGTAGAAATCTAGAGATAATTGTAATTAATTTACTTAGTAACCACAGTCAATAAATATTGCTAACCATTCTATGTAGTTAACTTCTGTAGTAACCACGGTACACAAATATTATAAACCAATTAAAACTTAAATTTTTCAAAATAGTCTTGTAAAGAAAACATTTTCAAAATCGTCCTTTAAAGAAGTGCTTTCCAGCCTAAACATTGTACAGTAATAAACCACAAACTGTCAAGCACAAGCAGTTACTGGTATCTGATCCTGTGTTAATTATTATTAAAATACTAATTCAGGCAGCATTGTATTTGGCAATTTTGTTTGCGTACTTTACTCTGTTTGCTGCGACGAGTATAGTAGTGTGTTGGGATGTCTCATAAGGACGTAATAAAAAACAAATTATATTTACTATATTTTCCATTAAAAAATGTAGTTTAAGCTGAATTATTTTTCATGTAAGATTAAGTTATTTCAAAATGTACGTTTTCAATACAGAAGTTATTGGAATATGCTTGTCTGTTTATCTCAACGTAACTGATAACCTTTCTTTTGCAGGGATTGACTTCCCTTACATGGTATCTCGGTATGTTATTGAAGGTCCTATCAAGTGCAGAAGCTTATCAAAGCTACTCATACTATTACTTCCTGTATATGTATGTGCAAGGCCTCAGTGCTTCGGCTTGACGTTAGCACGAGAAGGCCGAACGTTGGTAGTATTTAATGTTAAATCGCATAGGCGTGTTTACGTGTTTTCACAACTTAAAACATAAGGTTACCAATTGTGATTTGAGCTTTTACTCGCACAGCATTCGTCTTTTTGTAATAAAAAACGGCGTTTTTAAGCAAAAACCGTAATTTTAAATAGAAAACTAGTATAGGTAGTGCAATATCAACCACAAAGTTACTCTAATCTTGCTATAAAATATAAAACTAAAAATTTGATTTATTTATTTGTTAACATACTTAGTTTTGTACCTGTATTTTCTTTTCAATCCATTATTCATTTTACCACAATAAATTTTAATCAAAGTATTGATTGTAATATTATAATATTTCCTATTCCCTCCTCACTATGATAATGGCATCCAAGAAAATGAAATAAATATTTGAATAGTCCTCGTCTGTAAGCAATTTAAAAATCGGCTGCGTTCTATTCATTTAAAAATGTTATCTTAACTTGCCGTGGGTTTTGAGAAATAATTGGGCAGTTGGGTTGGTATTGCATCTGACTTGAGTTTATGATATTTAAATTTTGTGGTTACAAGTTGTCCAGTTCTTAAATCTTGCTTCGGTATAAATTACAATCCACATAATATTGCCTTTAAGAAAATATAATTTGCATACCTTTATGTGTTTTGTTGGAGTAAGTCTTTGAGATCTGTGCACACAGTTCACGTCGGCAACCATAATCGCCTTCTTCAGCTGACGTCACGAACCCGTGATGTTAGAGTTATATGGCCCTGTTATATATGAGGTAATGCTTATAGTCATTCGGTAATAATTGAAGAATTTGTCAGGATGTTGAGTCTTGATATGGTTTATAAAAATTCCCTTTTATTATAAGTGTGTGACTTACTTAGAGCCCTAAGTATATTGTTTCTGATAATGCAGTATTAATAATAATGAAAGTGTATGTATCTGATTATATATTGCTATGGTAATTGTTCCCAGAAGCATTTCTGTTTAATTGATTATTTTATGTTTAAAGAAGTAAATAAAAATAACAGGATTGGGTACTGTTTAATTATTGTTTCTGGAAAAAATAAAAGTTGTCTAAGGAAATTATACATCATATGTTAATATAAAGGTTAAATGGGTTTAGATGGACAGGATTGACTATCCCTTGGGAGCACGTTTTCATTTGGAAGACTAGTAACTGGAAATTAATGTTTTAATTTTAATAAGGATGCCAACATAATGCATTTAAGTTTAGTTTAGTGTGAAAATCCCTTAAAAGTAATGCTTGTTACGGTCTTAAACGGTTTTTACGACACCGCACCGGCACATACAACAACTAAATAGCGGGCGCGGGCGATATTCTACAAAATCGGTACGGAAGATTTACCTAGGCCGCTGCCCATGCCGCAACAAGATAATGCCGGCTGAGCATCAGCGGAGCAAGGGAGGGTCCTTTACGAGATCACCTAAAGGCAACGGCCAGAGGGGCGGTAAATAACAATAAAAGGCGCCACCAAGTCTGTCTTTAAACATAACCGTAAAACCGGACCTGGACTGTTAGACGGGACGAGAAGTACGCAGGGTACTACGACAGGAAGGTACTCGAGAACTGTCGAGCTCGGACTACAAGTTCGAGAAAGAAATACTTGAATTACTATTTCGGGTAATGGCTGCCACTGCGGCGACGTCGCCAGACTTACCTGCACGCTCCAACGCTCAAGCTTCGTCGTACATCAATCTTGACACTAGCTGTTTAACCTGGAAAGAGCATGCAGAGGTCGAACACAATAATAAGTCCCTTATTCAGATAGTCGTTTATTGTCTGACGTTACAAAACGGGCAACGAACACGTCGCCTTAATTATTGTTGGCCTTAAATTAGGGCCCCAGCAGGAGTTAGCGTATTATTTCTAATGCACACAAATACAACAAATGGTCAACATAATACAGCCGGCCTTGGTTGGTCCGTTAAGCGACTGCAGAAAGTTAGTGACTAATTAGGCATAATAGATACAGCCGAAGCTCATTACTGTACAGCGACCGTATCACTGGGTTAGGCCAAGTGCAGAGTAAATGTTGAATTATAGGTAACTGTGGCCGAAGCCCATGAAGTGGCAGTAACTGTATCGCTTAATTAGGTCATACACAAAGCTAAGGTTTACTCATGAAAGAAAACCGGCCGAAACACAAATTTGCAACACTAATGTTTAATTTAGATCAAGCACAAGCAAATATTTAATTACAGATGAGAGCGACCAAAATACATAAACTCACAACAACTTCGCTTAATTTAGGTCACGCACAGCGCAACTGGTTAGTTACGCATGCGAGCGATCGAAGCACATCAACTCAGAACAACAACCTCGCTTTATTTAGGCGCGCCCAGAGCCACTGTTTTATTACATCTACAAGAATGGCCCAAGGCACATGGATTAGCAGCGGCTATGTTGCAAGCTTGGCTCAAACACAGCAAATGTTAGCTATGAATTACAAACGGCCGCAACGCATAAATTTACAGCAATGGCGGGCACGGTATCAGTAACATAAATATCGATTGATTAGTCGCACCAATGGCGACCAGAAATGCGGTAGTTTAATTAATTAGCCCCGGTTGTGGGCTACATGCATGACAGTTCAGTTACTCTGCAGGCAACGAGTTAGGCACAATAGCGTTAACACACACGCGACGATAAGTTCGCGTCGTATGAAAAATGGCTACTAGGTTACACAATAATTTGCAACGATACCTGTATTTTTGGGCGGCTCGAGCGTTGCGTGGGCAGTCACTGGCGGTGCCTTCAGCAAGGGCTAGGTTTGACAGCGGGGGCTGTACGAAAGCATCTTTGGGGCCTGAATCCGCCTTTGAATGGCGTTTAATTGGGATGGGTCTCGCATATGAGACCGAATACAACGATAGAATCGAGGGCACTTTTCACGTCCTGCCAGCGCAATCCCCTAAGCAGTGGGAAGGAAGGATTACTCCTTAAACTACGTTGCAGAACGTGGCCATCGGGAGCACCAAAAACACTCAACGCTGCGTGCGTTACCGTCAACGGCTCTATCGGAACTCCTTGCAGGAAAACACGGTAAACGAAAATAGCCTTCGCGGCAACGGTATATTAACAAACGCAAGAAACCAAAGTCACAAAATTAGTGGTATTAACAGGACAACATCTGGCAAAATCAACGTCATATTCTCGCACACGCACCAACCGTTAGACCAAGTCAAATCGTACGGCACAGCGGAAACAAACGCCAAACAAGGCCTAACAAGACAGCCGCCCCCGCAGCGCGGAAGCGTCGGGGGGGGGGGGGCAACCTGCCTTCCAACGTCTGTACTCTCGTGCGAACTTAACTGACTGCCCAAGCCACGCTGACCCCAATTCCAAACCGACGCTACTCATACCCAAGCGGAGCCTTAGCCAATCACGAGGCGTAATCTTAGGCGGACGGAACTGGTTTTACCCGCTCTAAATGCGCACGTTTTGATAAAGGGTGGCCTAAAATGGCAAAAACGAGATCGCTACGCCCATATACAGGGTGTTCTAATTCGAAAATTGTTGGAATAGGTGATGAGAAGTTAAAAATGCTGGTATCGGATTTGAAATACAAACAAGCTGTACTGAAAGCTTAAATAATCGACTTAAATACTGAAGGCTGCAAAACGGCTTAACATGCTAAATAAAGTTAATACATGCTAAAATTAATATTGAAGGACAATTTATTTAAAAAGGGCTAGATTAGTCACATAGCACATGACGATAGTTAATAATAATAATAATAATAATAATGGTTTATTGTCCAACAGAAAGAAAAATCCAATTATAGGACAATTTACACAATAAAATAAAGTATCCTTTATCTAATTTATCTGTCTGGGACGCTGTTTTGTCCGGGACGCTGTTTCAGCAGCCAAACCGAAAGAGATAGAGAAAAAAGTTATTAAAGTTATATGTTTGGAATGGTCATGTCAGATCAGGAACCGAATTTCAGTCACGTGACACTTCCGGTTTTCGAGAAATCACGTGATTTCCGTCCGTCCGGGACGCTGTTTTGTCCGGGACGCTGTTTCAGCAGCCAAACCGTAAGAGATAGAGAAAAAAGTTATTAAAGTTATATGTTTGGAATGGTCATGTCAGATCAGGAACCGAATTTCAGTCACGTGACACTTCCGGTTTTCGAGAAATCACGTAATTTCCGTCCGTCCGGGACGCTGTTTTGTCCGGGACGCTGTTTCAGCAGCCAAACCGTAAGAGATAGAGAAAAAAGTTATTAAAGTTATATGTTTGGAATGGTCATGTCAGATCAGGAACCGAATTTCAGTCACGTGACACTTCCGGTTTTCGAGAAATCACGTGATTTCCGTCCGTCCGGGACGCTGTTTTGTCCGGGACGCTGTTTCAGCAGCCAAACCGTAAGAGATAGAGAAAAAAGTTATTAAAATTATATGTTTGGAATGGTCATGTCAGATCAGGAACCGAATTTCAGTCACGTGACACTTCCGGTTTTCGAGAAATCACGTAATTTCCGTCCGTCCGGGACGCTGGTCCGTTTGGGACGCTGTTTCAGCAGCCAAACCGTAAGAGATAGAGAAAAAAGTTATGAAAGTTATATGTTTGGAATGGTCATGTCAGATCAGGAACCGAATTTCAGTCACGTGACACTTCCGGTTTTCGAGAAATCACGTGATTTCCGTCCGTCCGGGACGCTGTTTTGTCCGGGACGCTGTTTCAGCAGCCAAACCGTAAGAGATAGAGAAAAAAGTTATTAAAGTTATATGTTTGGAATGGTCATGTCAGATCAGGAAACGAATTTCAGTCACGTGACACTTCCGGTTTTCGAGAAATCACGTGATTTCCGTCCGTCCGGGACGCTGTTTTGTCCGGGACGCTGTTTCAGCAGCCAAACCGTAAGAGATAGAGAAAAAAGTTATTAAAGTTATATGTTTGGAATGGTCATGTCAGATCAGGAACCGAATTTCAGTCACGTGACACTTCCGGTTTTCGAGAAATCACGTAATTTCCGTCCGTCCGGGACGCTGGTCCGTCCGGGACGCTGTTTCAGCAGCCAAACCGTAAGAGATAGAGAAAAAAGTTATGAAAGTTATATGTTTGGAATGGTCATGTCAGGTCAGGAACCGAATTTCAATCACGTGACACTTCCGGTTTTCGAGAAATCACGTGATTTCCGTCCGCCCGGGACGCTGGTCCGTCCGGGACGCTGGTCCGTCCGGGACGCTGTTTCAGCAGCCAAACCGTAAGAGATAGAGAAAAAAATTATGAAAGTTATATGTTTGGAATGGTCATGTCAGGTCAGAAACCGAATTTCAATCACGTGACACTTTTCGAGTGATTTCTCGAAAACCGGAATTGTCAGTATCTCCTTTTTTGTTTTATTAAATGAGACATTTGTCTCACTGGTTGCTAGTTACATATTAATAATCTAAACTTTAACACTAAACGCTCGCTTATAGTGAAACAAACTGAAAGGAAATACAATATAATACTATACCTATACCTACTAAACTAACAAAAGCTGTCTATACTAATTCTAATATGTTATTTAAATTACAATAATTAATATCGCACATATTTGAAATGTCATTGTAGTTCTGACTCATTTTATAATGTGGTGATTTTTTAGTACATTAGTACGTGGGGTTGGATTATAAAATGTTACAAAATTTCTATTTTGACGTGACGGTACTTGGAAATTAAGCATTTCCAGAAGAAACGGACAATCGATTTTGGCATGAAGAATATTATATAAATAAGTAAGACTATTTTTTTTTTTCTTCTCTTTTCTAAACTAATCATATCAAATCGTTCCAGTAATAATGGTTGTGAATAACCTCTTTCTGGGTAAACTCCGTCTACTTTGTAGCTTAAGAATTTCAAAAACTTTCTTTGTATTGATTCTAGATTAATTATTTGATATTCATAGAAAGGGTACCAAATTAAAACACAATACTCAAGTTTTGAGCTGATTAAAGAAAAGAATAAGGTTTTCAAAGCAACTATATTAGTAAAGGATTTACAGTTTCTTACGACAAGCCCCAGCATTTTCAGAGCGGAAGTATATACGGTCTCTATATGACCAGCGAAACTAAATTTAAAGTCAAAAAGAACTCCTAGATCCTTAACGGTGTCACTGCGTTGTAATAAGTTTGAATTTATAGCATACATATACACTAATGGTTGTAATTTACGGGTGTATGAGACTACTCTGCACTTCGATATGTTAAGTTGAAGTTTATTGGTGTCACACCAGTTGTTCAAGTTCTTAATTTGTTGTTGCAACCAAAGGCAGTCCTCAATAGTAGTGACAGAAAAGAAAATTTTCAGATCATCCGCAAATAGAAGCCTCTCACAACAAATTACTTCAGGCAGGTCATTGATAAATAATAAAAATAGCAACGGTCCTAAGTTGGAGCCTTGTGGGACACCAGATGTAGCAGCAATGAGCTTCGACTTATAACTGTTGTATGTTACATACTGTACACGATTTGACAAGTATGAGGTAAAAAATCTTATTAGAGATTCGCTAAACCCAAAACTAAGTAGCTTTTGTATTATAATGGAATGCAAGATGCGGTCAAACGCTTTGGAAAAGTCGTTGTATATTACATCAACCTGCCCCTGATTATCAAGTATCTGGGCCGTATATTGTGTGAAGTAGATTAAATTGGTAGACGTTGAACGATGCTGCATAAAACCGTGTTGATACGGTGACAAGTACTGTTTTACCGAAGAGTATATTCGATCATACAGTATCACCTCAAAAATCTTGGAAAAATTTGATAAGATGCTAATGGGTCTGTAATTGACAATATCAGCTGGATCACCACTTTTATGAACAGGACAAATACGGGCAGTTTTCCATACATCAGGAAATTTAGAAGACTTCAGTGAAAAGTTCAAGATGCTATACAAAGGTGTAGCGAAGACTCCTGCACAATCCTTGATTAAATAACTAGGGATTTGATCATCTCCAGCAGTCTTCTTGTTTTTCAATTTACGAATAGCCTTCAATATTTCTTCCTCACTAACGTTACTAATGGAAACACAGGGAATATTATTGAATGAATCTGAGTGAGTTATTTTTGAAGAGGTAGAAGTAGTATAAATGCTAGCAAAGTATTCTCCAAAAGCAGTAACAATTGCCTCAGGAGTATTAAATACAGTGCCATCGCGGTGCATTTTACTTGGAATTCTAGATGTCCCTTTTTTATCACGAATAAAAGACCAAAAGTTTTTTGCGTCATTTGTTACGGATTGCTCAATATTTCTTAGGTAGTTGCTATACTCTGTGGATATTTGAGATTTTACTAACCGCCGAAGACGCTTATATTCTATGTTATCAGCCAGTTTTCTATAGTTCCTATATTTATTGAAGTATTTATACTTTCTCCGAATATTGGTAATTATATCCAGTGTAAACTACTTGGGATATTTGCGACTTTTGCAACGAAATGTGGGCACATGTAGATCAAATAACGAATATAATACATTATAAAATTCGTTAACCATTGCGTTCACATCGGACAGACATTTTAAAGATGACCAATCAATAGTAAGTAATGCATTATACAGTGAATGAAAATCCGCTCTATTAAAGTTGTAGGTTTTATGTATTTTATTTATAGGAAACTTAATACCTGTATTTGTTTTATTGTTAAAAACGATTTGTAAAGGTTGGTGATATGTATTCTCTTTAACCAAGGGCTGTGCGTCGCGAGATACTTCACAAGTAATGCTGGCAATAACAAGGTCAAGAAGTCTACCTTGCAAGTTTGTTATTCGATTATACTGTGTCAGATTAAGAATATCTAAAAATGTGTTCATCATATTACATTTGCTATCATTAACGGATATCATTAATATGGATGTGAGCACAATGTAAGGGATATTTGCACATGAATCTCATAAAGAATGTGTATTTGTAAATGACAAATAAGACAGAAGGTACCTGAAAGCAAGAGTAAAGGTTGAGTTGAAAAGAAAAATTAAAATGTGTTAAAAGTATCAAAATTGTTGACATAGTAAGTGCATTTATTTAGTATAATATACTAGTACCTACATAGAATCATCATTACATCTTAACTTGTTTACCATTAATAACATTAATATTAATAGTATCATTTAACAAACCTGCTTAAATATTTTTTTAAACTATAAATGTTGGTAATTTTTTTTTACATCCTGTGGAAGTGAATTATAGACTTTCAATCCTCGAAAGAATTTTGTGTACACGCTTAATTTAATTTAGGCAACCTAAAATCGAATTGATTTCTCGTTTTATATTGATGAACATCAGCATTTCGTAACATCAACGTCGTAAAATATTACGCATTGCTCCGTTTCATTGTTTTTGCAACCTTTGTATTTCACTTCATAACAAAGAAAGAGGATACTTGCACAGTATTTAAAGTGTGGCGCGATAATGGTTTTATAGACTAAAATCCTAGCATTAATACTTAGTTTACTAGCTATTTTTTCAAAAAATCTTATTCTTTTAGCAACTTTCTTAATGATAAAATTTATATTACTACCAAAAGTGAATCTATTACCTATCTATAATGACTCCCAGATATTTAATTTCAGGCACTTGTTCTAATTCTAGACCGTCTATATCTCTAACAGATATATTTTCTCTATTTTTTCTTTGTTCGTACACCGGCAGCGTATTAATTAGCCTAAATTCTTCACATTTCTTTGTACCCACAATTTTTCTGATATATATATAAATTAAACGGGAATCTAGTATGAAGTGAATGTAAAACATAGAAAACGTCAGTTACTAGGTAATGAATTAATAGATATTTATTTAAGGGAGATGTAAATATGTTTATCTACTAGCAACATGATATTGTACATTTTCGTCATAGAAACAAAATATGAAAAGCTACTCATAACTCCCAAGGGACTTGTCAAATTATTTCTCCCTCAAACTCATGGTAACAATGCAACTACAATTAACGTCTTAGCAACCATACAATGAGGCAATCCTTGATGTTACTTACACATTCTAATTTTAAATGTCATTATGACATTTTGAAATTTCACACTTTTACGAATATGCTAGTAGATAAAATATTGTATGCACCACGGGAGATATTCAGGTTCTTTACCTTCGGTTGACTTACAGACCTCGGGTCATAGGCCTTCGGTCTGTAACACATGTCAACCTCAGGGAAAAAACATATTCATATCTCCCTTAATGCATAAATATCTATTTTTCCCTGAGGTTGATAAGGTTAGGAAGGAAGAAAGGCAAAGAACATGAATATCTTCCATGGTGCATACAATATTTTATTTACTAACATATTAGCAAAAAGAGTATGACATTTCAAAATGACATTAAGTACATTTAAAATAAAAATATGGTGTAAAAACATCAAGAATTGCCTCAATGTATGGTTGCTAAGACGTTGCTTGTATTTACACGGTTACCATGGGAATGAGGGAGAAATAATTTGAAAAACCGCTTGGAAGTTATGAGTAGCTTTTCATATTTTCTATCTTTAACGAAAATGAACAACATCATGTTTGCTAGTAGAAAATAGTAGATTATGCAATGAGGGAGAGAAATGCGTTATTTTGCTGAGCTGCACTGAAGCAAAATAGCATTCTCTCCGAGTTGCATATACTATTTTTTTCACGTTGCAGAAAGATTTAAAACGAAAAACCTGTATTTTTTAAACGTCATTTATTGACATTTTAGTTACAATTATTTTAAAATTAGTAGCCTATGGTAAATTTTAAAGTTGGTGGCACTGTAAGTCATTATGACAAGAGCTTACAATTATGTCAAATTCGAGGTTTTGCGTCAGTTTTGACACAAACTGACGCAAAACCTAACCTGCTAACCTCGAATTTGACATAATTGTCAGCTCTTGTTGTTCAGTCATAATGAAAACTCCCTAGGGGCATTTCTCCTCTCTAGGGAGTAATTCATTATTTCTCTCACGATTTTGGTATCATAGAAACTGTTTTGCTCCCAGACGTGAAAAATAGTATATTAAAGTATGAGTGGATAACAAGGTCTTTAAAACACGCGCGAGTTTTCGAGCGCGACGGCGTAGCCGGAGTGCTCGAAATAGAGCAAGTGTTTTAAAGACCAGTTATTCACGAATACTTTACGCTATATTTTATTTTACCTACAATACTGGAAATAAATTAAGCACTAAAAACTTAGAACTAATTTTTGTCGTGATAAATCGAAAGGGCATAATAATATTGCTACTCTAGTTACGAGAATTGTTTACGTTTTTGTCGCGTCTACGTCCGTTGTTGCATTCAGTCGTTTCCTTGACAACCTTTAAAGCTCGGCGGGCTTTAATAGCCTGTATTCGCACGCTCAGGCGTGCTTTAAACGGCGATTCTGATGCAGGTATAATAAAATAGTATATTATACATCAAGGTAGCGAAGCGCAGTATTATAACCTGAGCGCATATTAGATACTGAGCGCGCAGGGCGAAGTATCTAAAGCGCGAAGGTTATAAGAGGATTCGCTACCGTGGTGTATAAATTCCCAACAAATTTCGAAAATATTTTAACTGTCAACCTGACAATACAGCTCTTTAAAACGTCAAAATTAAAATAGTCATATTTGGTAACTTAGCAATTTATTAGTTACCACGGTGAAAATTGTTTATTTTACTTTCTCTCCCTTGGTGGAGAAAATCAACTTCACGACCTAAAAATAGGCCATTAACGGTGCGTTCTGAGACTAGTGGTGCAAAAACAAATTTATTGATAACATAGAAAATTTATCTTCAACCAGTAAAATTTTGATGTAGGGGCTGCTTTTTATAGTTAACTTAATAACCCCAGTAATAAAGTTAAATGGTGTTTACTTGAATTAAGGGCTGTGAAGGTAATTTCAAGAGATATAAATGAGCACATGAACTATAAGTAATAAAGGAGGTTTGTGGTTGATTGCAAGGAGGGGGGGGGGCATTGATGGAACTTGTCTGAGAATGTCTGATCTCGCTGGCAGAAGATGTGGACTAAGTACGATATTAGCTGGTTCCTGGATTAGTGGAAGTACTTTATGAGGAAGGAAGAACCCATGCAGCTGAAGGTGATGCAGCAATACTGTTGCTCCAGTTTCGGCTAATAAAACCCCAAACAAGTTTATAAAAGTGTTATTGTACCATCAAAACAAATAAAAACAGAGGAGCTTCAAAACGGTTTTAACAATACGAATACAAATTCAAGACTGGAGTTCGAAAACAAACATCAGGAAGCTGAACTAATCCCTATCTAAGTTATCGAAGTAGATTACAGTTATCGCTTTCTCAGGTTTCTAATGAATAAGCTATTCTACTATTACAACTTGCAGAATAAATTAAGAACCGGTATTTATAACACGATTCTGAATATATATTTTACAACAAAAGTTACAAAGTACTTAGAATGTGGAAGTATAAGGTAAAGCTATGAATAATTAGATGAGTTCAAAGATAACATACAAATTTTTACCAAGCCGAGTCCAACCAGCTCATTAAACAATTTTTTTTAAAGATTTAGTAGTATTCATGAAAACTACGAAGATCTGAATTAGGTAGCGTCATGCCTCATATGTTTTGACTGCCGCTACAAGGCTAAGCTAGGTATGGTAAACTATGTTGCGCTAATTTTTTTTGCTCAGAGTCAAATATAACTAGTTAGTTACTCAAGGCAAATTTGGGGACAGGCGAATTGGAATGGTGCTGCAGAAAAAATATCTCGTTTAGATAGTAAAAGTAGTAAATATTTTGTTTAAAATGTAAAAAAAATAACATGCAAAAACCTCATTATCAAATTGTAAATCATTGTCCTCTAGCACCAGACAAATTTTCATAAATGTATTCATTAAAACCAGATTTAAAAGTCTGAAGCAATTCAGTAGGTCACCGCAGCAAACCCAGCAGTGCAAATCTTGCATTTTGCAACAGCGACAGCATAATGAATTGTCAGACCGCTTAAACAAACTGCAAGGTTTTAATTGTGTGCTTTAATTTTTAAAAGTTGACATCCATTTTTAGGTTAAATTGTTCATAGTTCATTTATTTGGGCCGACAATGTAAAACTTTTATGTATTGCTGTAGAGAACACACCACTGATAGCTATAGTCTGTTTCATCTTTATTTAGTCGAAAGTTGGCTTAAGAATTTATAACAAGATTCACCATGTATAAAAATATTTTACATTTGTAGTGTGTTAGGTTATACATTTCTATTACAAAAGAAAACAATGTTGTCAAATCAACTTTGAATGTTTAACAAGAAGAAATAACAAGACCAGTATTTTGATCTTGATTTTTGTTCAGTATAAATTCTTGCCATGCATAAAGCGAAAAGAGGAAATAGTATATTGTACAACAAGTTGAGAAAAGTGTGTTTTTTTCGTGCAAGACGCGAGATTTTTAATCGAGGCGAAGCCGAGATTAAAATCGCGCCGAGCACGGAAAAACACTTTTCTCACGTGTTGTACATGCTATTTTTTCATGTACTGTAGGGAAATTACTACAAATTTTGATATAAAAATATGAAAAATCATGTGAAAGGTTGTGCAAAAATTAAAATAGTAGGTAGGTGTTAGGTAGCCATTTACCATAGTAACAATAAGCATGGTTACGCTATGTAAATAAACAACCAACAAAAATTTTCAAAAGTGATTAGCAATGTAAGTGGATGTACCCGAAGATATTCTGGCCGCGGCTTCTGAAGCCATCGTAAATTTAATACCAGCCAAGTCGAAAGACAAGTACGAGAAGAGCTACAATGAATTTTCTAAATGGCGGATAGAAAAAGGAGCACATGGGGCAAGTGAAAACGTCCTGCTTGCATACTTCTTTGAAGAGGTTTATTTTATATCTAACTAGCAAGATGCCCGTTCTTCGTACGGACTACAAATGTTTTTCTTCCAAATCTTAAACGAATTCTAGAATGCTCCCGTCCTCCCTCACTCAATACGCTAAACTAACAAACGCTGTAAAACAATATTGTAGGTAAAAAGGAAACAATATTCTTCTGAAAAAAGTTCTTCATAACCCTTTTATGATTCACGTATCCCCTCGAAATGTGTATGTAATTGTCGTTCTACTTGTGTAGTTTGATAAAACTGTAGGTTTAGTATAACAATGAGAGTAAAAATAATAAATGTACTTATAAATGTTGTATTCATAAATTCTAGCAGTTTCCACCACTTGAAGGTGGAATTTCAGAAATCCTTCTATTTTATTCTAAACTGGGCACACGGAAAAAATCAATACCTTTAACCTCTTTTTTAACTTCTGTTTACTTCTACCCCATTTTTACTCCTTTCACAATAAAATTTAGAATAAAATAATATTTTAAAAAAACCTTAGACCCCTTTAAAAAGATTTTAAAAATACATCTATATGCCAAAAACGAATGTTCAAACTCAATAAACATGGGAGATACGAAGAGCTTTTTAATTCACCCCGAATCCAGATTTGCACCTCTAAGGGTTGATGAGCGCAAAATTCTGAAATACGTAGGTATTTGCATTGAAAATCTTTGGAAGTAAACACCGAGTCGCTATCCCATCGAGTCTGAGATATTGAGGAGCCCGTGAAAACCCATTTTACCCCTTTTCACCCCCTTAGGGGTAAAATTTCAAAAAATCCCTTTTAGCCCATTTTATTGTGAAATGGAACTCGCAACAAAAAAAATTATAATTTTAACCCCCCTTCCCCTCTTCAGTTATTCCTCCTTTTGTCCCTTTAAGGTTAACATTTTCAAATTCCCTTACACCCCTTTCTAAATATTTTAAAAATACATCTATCTCCAAAAAAAAGAATGTTCTAACTCAATAAACATAGGGGATACGAAGGGATCTTTAATTCACCCTTAATCCAGATTTTCACCTGTAGGGGTCGATTAGGGCAAATTCTTAAAATACGTTTCTAGGTATTTGCATTGATAATCTTTGGAAGTAAACACCAAGTCACTATCTCATCGAGTCTAAGAGATATTGAGAAATTCGTAAAAACACATTTTACCCCTTTTCACCCCCGTAGGGGTGGAATTTCAAAAAATCCCTGTTAACCCATTTTATTGTGAAATGGAACTTATAGCGAAAAAATTTATAATTGTAACCCCACTACCCCTTATCAGTTTTTCCTTCTTTTACCCTTTTAGGTTTAAAATTTTCAAATTCCCTTAAACGCCTTTCTAAATATTTTAAAAATACACCTATATGCTGAAAAACGAATGTTCTAAATCAATAAACATAGGAGATACGAAGGGTTCTTTAATTCACCCCCAATCCAGATTTGCACCTTTAGGGGTTGATTACGACAAAATCGTAAAATGCGTTTCTAGGTATTTGCATTGGAATTCTTTGCAAGCAAACACCAAATAGATATCTTATCGGGTGTAAGAGATATTGAGGAATTCGTAAAAACCATTTCACCCCTTTAACCCCCGTAGGGGTGGAATTTCAAAAAATCTCTTTTAACCCATTTTATTGTGAAATGGAACTTATAGCGAAAAAAATTAATAATTATAACTCCACTACCCCTTATCAGTTTTTCATTCTTTTACCCCTTTAGGGTTAAAATTGTCAAATTCCCTTAAACCCCTTTCTAAATATTTTAAAAATACATCTATATGCTGAAAAACGAATGTTCTAACTCAATAAACATAGGAGATACGAAGGGTTCTTTAATTCAGCCCTAATCCAGATTTGCAGCTTTAGGGGTTGATTAGGACAGAATCGTTTCTAGGTATTTGCATTGGTAATCTTTGCAAGCAAACACCAAATAGATATCTTATCGGGTGTAAGAGATATTGAGGAATTCGGTAAAACACATTTTACCCCTTTTCACCCCCTTAGGGGTAGAATTTCAAAAAATCCCTTCTTAGCACGACCTTACGTAACAAATTGAATCTTCCACCCAAATTTCAACTTCGTAGTACCAGTGGTTACGGCTCTGCGTTGATTAGTCAGGGTTGTGACTTTCCTTTATATATGTATAGATAAATATTGTCTTTAATAATTCACTCCAATATTGTTTCTGTACAGGCAAAGTCTTTGAAAAGCTCGACGTTGTGGTCAACCTACTCAATGTTGAAGTGTACGCTCAATATAAAGGAAAATGTAGATATTTCAAAACACTCAAAAATGCTCGCCTTTTTAAAACGTCAAAATGATGGATACTAGGCAAAAAGTCTAAAATTTTGACAATGGCTAACGTCATAACATTTTTAACCCATTTCCTGATGAATCCTTTTTAATGATGAAGGTCGTATAAATATTCGGGGTTAATGGTGCTTGTAGACGGGAAGAACTAGGTAACCTGTCAGTTAATGATATAGAAGACACTGGGTCCACTTTAGTTATTACACTGCGTGATACGAAGACAATGAAGAAACGTGTTTTCACTGTAACTTCAGAAGCGCCGGTGGGAATTAATGGAATTGATTTGTATAGAAAGTATTTGAACTTACGTCCGAAACATACTAATCATCCAAGATTCTTCATCTACTATAATAAGGGCAAATGTTCCGTGCAGCCTGTATGCATTAATAGTTTTGCTGCGATTCCAAGAAAAAATGCAGAATACCTGCAGCTGTCAGATAGTAAGAACTACACAGGACATTGCCTACGCAGAACGTCAGCAACATTTCTTTCCGACAGTGGAGCTGACATACAGATGTTGAAGCGTCATGGGGGATGGCGTTCGACAAACGTGGCAGAGGGATATGTGGAAGACAGCATTAGCAATAAAATTAAAACATCCAGGCGAATTTTCGGACAGAACGTCGTTCCACTTCAATCTTCGATGCTTTCTCTTGCACCGGCGAGTTCCACTGATTCGCTAGCAATCAGCAGTAATTTACAATCTAATAAAATAACATTTTCTAATTTAAGTAATTGTACGATTAATTAAGTAACAAACGACTTCCGGGATTGGACAGTGTCATGATTGAGATCGAAAAACTCAAAGTTTCGCCCACTTTTGTAAGGGGCTTCATCAGGAGGAAAAAAACAAAAGAGCACGGTAACTCAACGTGTTAACCACGCCAGAGGCGAAACTCTTTGCAAAAGGGAAAGAACAGAAGAGCACGATAACTCAACGTGCGAACCACGTCAAAGGCGAAACTCGACTGACTAGAAGAAAGGCGAGAATTTATAGGCAAGCACCGCGCCGTCGAGATTCAGCAAATTCCGTCGCGGTTCAGTGGTGGAGGGCGGGGCTTAGGAATTAGCACTTTCCACATAGAAGGAAGGGGAAAGCCTTCGTCCCGATTGAGATTATTAGGGTGTTTGCAAATCTCAATGGCTTCGCGAATCTTTCTGCTAAAGAAGAATGGGGATTTGCAGATGATGGAAGTTTCATCAAAAAGGATCTTATGACCAGTATCGCGTTGGTGTTCGGCGATGGCCGATGATGAAACGAGACCTGACTTGAGACAGCGCTGGTGCTCAGAGATGCGAGTTTTCACTGAACGACCTGTTTCACCAATGTATACAGCATTACAAGAGCAAGGGACTCTATAAATACCTTTAGATGACATAGTGTTTAATTTATCCTTAGATGAAGGAAGAACCTGTGAGATTTTGCTCGGGGGTTTGAATACTGTACGATTAATGTGTACCATACTGCTGATAATTAAATTTCTAATTTTTGTGTTATCTATATTTATGCGTTGCTATGTAGAAAAGGGTTGCTATGCAGAAAAGTATCACCTTTCTAAACGATTTTGTATTTAGGAATACAGTACATTTCCCTACAGTACGTGAAAAAATAGATTATCTATGTATTACAAATTCTTGTTGGAAATTAAGTTACACGCTCAATTATTTTATTTTTTATGATTACTGCTAGTGATTAACAATAGCCGATCATTTATTAGAACTTATACATACTTAACCATAAATTCACTTAACTTATATTATTTGTACAACAATTTATTTGAAATTCTAATGACTCATTGAAAATTATTCAAAACAGAGATCTGATACAAATTCCTAGAGCAACATTAGATGATTTATGTTTAGTTTCAAAAAACTTCTTTTGTGCATTTCCCTTGGTCACATTTCTTTAAATCTCAAGGATCTCAAGTCTCTGTCTTGCTTCGTTTTTACTAGTCTTCTTCCGTCATTTCTTCAGAAGATTTTTTACTGCCACTTTCACCCAAAGAAATAATGAAAGGAGGAATGTTGTCTATTGAAGTGTTCTCGATATATTTTTGCCAGTCGTCCACTGTAAGTTCGCCGTTTCAAGATACAGAACTTTGAAACTAAACTTTCTTAGAGTACCGAGCCAAACCGCGCCAGACAGACCCAAGCCGAGCCGAGAAGATGGAGTTGTAAATTGTGCATATTAACACTACTAATTGTTCCATTCACTGTGTATCGATTTTCTAGTTATAAATACAAATTCCGGGATGCTACAATTATTGGACGACATTTTAAAAATAAATATACTCAACTTTGAAGCTAAAGTATTTTAGAGGGTGTTTTTAACACATACAAGGTACCACAGAGAGCAATAGACGTTGGTACGATCATCTTCTGGATTTTCCATTCGCCGTTAAACATCCTTCTGATATAAATACCACACATGTAGGAATTGCTAAAACTGCTTCCCGGTAGTTGTAAATTAAGCATATTAACACCCCTAATTGCCCCATGCACCGTCTAACAATTTCCTAGGTATAAATATTGTAACAACCCGTAAGAAATTGCGTTTATAATTAATAAACCTTATAGATTTTGAAGTTGTCAGGAGGAAGAATAAATCAAAGCCGCCCCTGCATAAATTACATTTGTTTCGAACGCAAAAGTTCATTTGCTAAAAACGAAAAGACTACATCGTTATAATTCACGAAGCGGTTGAATACATCGGTGTTAATTAACCAAAAGCTTTCTCAGAATAAAGAAGTGCCGAATTGGCAGGCAGTGCAAAACCGCGTGGGATATGCAGAATTTGCAATTCCAGAGCGCGCGAGTTCTAATTCAAAAATGCTATCTTGCAAAACGGGAGAGTACGACATTCGTTTTTGTCCCGAAAGAAAATTACCTTTTGGGGAACTCAAACTGGACAGGCAGTCTTCCTCGGAGTCCGCGAGATAATAAACTAATTACCGGCGAAAGCGAAAGTTAAAATTAAAAGTTCTATTTAAAATTTATGTGAGCCAGTGTTGTGATAAGCCACTCAACATTAAAGGAACAACAACCAGGGGATCTAAAATCTAGTCGAACATATTTAAATTTCCTAAGTCAATTCGGGCGTACCGCGAATAAATAAAATTAACATTCACCCTCCAAGTTCTAGCAACGGCACCTGGACTAAGGTCAGTCATTTATGGTATTTATTTAACCAACCAGAAACAGGGCTGCTATGTTTATTCTTCCCTTCCAAAGTAAATTGATGTCATAAACTTTAAGCGTAATTCCGATCAATTCTATTCACGAAACTATAGCAATTTAAGCATAGAGCCGTTTGGGCGAATGATCATTGTAATTGGGCAGAATTGATACTTGTTTTTCAATATAGTGTTATATTATTCTTTGGCGTTTTATTTTATTGAAATTAGGCTTTACAACCCCTAAATTAAGAGCAGGGTTCAGCGATCGAGTTATCCTCCGAAGAAGCGAAATTTGTGGTCTAAGAGAGAAAACTACCCCTAAGACCACCATAAGGGTTGCAGCCCCTAACATAAGGGTTGCAATACTTTACAATATAAATTTCGGGACGCTACAATAACCTCTAGACGACGTTTTACCATCAAAGAAACAGAACTTTGATCCTAATGTTGCTTAGAAGAGTCTTTAGCACACGTAATTCTAATTACCACAAAGTGCAATAGACGTTATTCTAGGCATCTTCTGCGATTGATTTTCCATTCGCCATTACATATCCGTTATATAAAAATACCAGACATTGAAGAATTGCTACAACTGCTTCCCGGTAGTTGAAAATTGTGCACATTAACACTCTTAATTGCCCCATGCACCGAGTAACAGTTTACTAATTATAAAAGCAGATTTCTAAGAAGCCGGGTAGCGCAGATGGGTAAGCGGTTTCCTTGCATTAAGCAATTTTCGGTTCGAATCCCCCGAGGGCCGGAATTTTTCGCAGCCTCAGCCTTGCGATTTGAACCGAGCTCGATGAGACCATTCACAGTTGGGCACCAAATTAACTGTGCTCTACTCAGAACCACAGACCTAAGAGATAGAGTAATAAGGTCAACATACACACACACCTCACACAATGGTTGCTGTGCAAGCACAAAAGGAGCGCTCCAACTTTGTATCCCGAGTCCGGGGCAAGTTGAGCATCGTACCCCTAGATGCAAACATATAAAGCACCAGCCTCTACACCGCAAGGTAAAATGAGGATATCGATTATACATACATACATACAAAAGCAAATTTCGGGACGCTACAATAACCTCTAGACGACTATTTGTTACCGTCAATCTTCGCTTTACTGTATTCTCGATATTTTGTTACCATCAATTTTCGCTTTACTGTATGTTCGATATTTTTCAAATTGCGTCCGGATATTGCGCATTTTTGATACGCCGCCGTTGCACATTGTTGAACGTTTGCGACGCGAAAATTTGGCATCTTGTCCCGGCGTTCGATCGAATAAGGTCGTTGAAAGTTTTGGGCTGGGCGCTGTTCGAGGTCGCGATTTTGGAGAAGGTGCTTATTGATGTCTAGGCACTTCTCACGTACGCGTATCGACATTCCTCTGAATATAAATCTGGAGATACTACCTGGTGCAGACTTTTTTTTTGACGCCAAACTTCCCGAGCAAAACATTTGGGGAATTTAGTGTGAGTATGACCGTTTTCAGCCCCTTTTCGATTGCCCGCTAACGTTTATTTCAATAATTTAGTCCCACCACGTTATGGGTCCCAAATAAAAACCTTGAGAACCCCGACTTGCGGCCCGATGCGACCAGTGATAGCGTTATCTCGGCGCGCTTAATTGACGAGCTACTGTCCTCCCTGGGTAAGCCATCAAACCCACGGAAACCCGTTCCTGCGATGTTATCAACGCTAAAACTGCCTCGCACCAGCTCAAGGTAACCTTGCTGCTCTATTAATTATGCTTGCGGTAGCCAGCAAGTAAGCCTGGCTGTACGAGCTTATGTGCCTCAATCGATGGACTTCCGAAAGTAATCTGTTTCTAAATTGAGATTAGCGCGATATTCCAGCGCGAGATATTTATATCATGGTCAGGAGGCATCACTTTAATCACATATTTTAATCTGTAAAGTACGAGGCTCCCCTTGCCGTAGCTTTCACTTTAGCTACGAATTGTGATATTAATTGTTACATGTACCACGCTATAGAAATTCCTGGGGCGGTTGCCCGCTTGTAATTTACAATTTTATATTAACGTCACTCCTCGGGAGCTTCCAGGAATTTCCCCTATTTTGGTGATTTGGTGTTTTAATTGGCCACCTCATTCTGTAAACAAGGATCCTTGGGGCATCTATATGCTTTTATATCGGCCCTAAACTTTTACTTATATGTATTTTATTGTGTCCGGCTTTACGAGTGAATAAAACGAATTTGTCTCCCCTGCACTTCATTGTTTGACTTCAGTTTTGCGCCGTTTTATTAAATCCACAGTGTTCCAATTTAGCTGGAGCGTAATCTATCAATCGCTGAATTAGGGGGTTTGGCTCTGTGTTATCTTTTTTTGTTTTCCTTTAAATTGGTGGCGCCATCCCCCCATCTAATCAACCCACGGCCGTCTTCGGCTGCAGCTGATCGGCGACCCCTAATTAGCGATTGGTAGTGACTCGCCTAGGCGTTGGCTGAGTGAGGCAATTTGGTGCTTTGAATGCTGCTTCGATTCGTTGAGCAATTAACGTAAGTATTATTCTACCACCCCTTTTTTGTGCTTATAAAGGATAACATATTTAATATAAAAGATACAGAACTTCAACGCTAAAGTTTCTTAGAGAGTGTGTTTAGCACATAAAGATACCACAGAAGGCAATAGACTTTAGCCGGAGCATCTTCTGCGATGGATTCTCCATTCGTTATTACATATCCTTGTAAGTTGTAATATATATACGAGACATTGAAGAATTACTACAACTGCTAGTAGTTATAAATTGTGCATAATAACACTTTTAATTGTCTCATGCACCGAGTAAAGATTTCGTAAGTATAAAATAATATAAATGTTGGGACGCTATAATAAGCACTAGACGACGTTTTAGCACCAAAGATACAGAATCTTAAAGCTATAGTTTCTTATAGGTGTTTTTAGCACATAAAGTTACCGCAGAGTGCAACAGAAGTTATCTTGAGCATTTTCTGGGATGGCTTTTCCATTCACCGTTACATATCCTTCATATAAAATTACCGGACATTGAAGAATTGCTACAACTGCTTCCCGGTAGTTGAAAGTTGTGCATACCTATTAACACTCTTAATTGTTCCATGCACTGAGTAAAGATTTCGTAGGTATAAATACAAATTTTGGGACACTATAGTGACCTCTAGACGACGTTTTAACAGCAAAGATATATAATATTGAAGCTATAGCTTCTTAGAGGTGTTTTTAGCATATAAAGTTCACGCAGCGGCCAATAGAGTCAGCCTGAGCATCTTCTGCGATGGATTTCCCAATCGCCGTTACATATCCGTCATTGAAAAATTGCTACAACTGCTTCCCGGTACTTGTAAATTGTACATATTAACACTCTTAATTAACTGTACCATGCACTTAGTAAAGATTTCGTAGATATAAATGCAAATTTTGTCACACTATGGTAATGCACCAGAAGTGCACATAAAACTTTTTGTTTCTCTGTGACCATGCGCAAGTGCATAATCTGAAAAATACACACTCGATAAGAATCCCAGAGTGCCATTTCGGCAGCCAGCTGTACTAAATCGTTCATATTGTCACTGATGGGGGCCATCCCGCTGAAGTGGCAACTGCACTTATTAAACGCTATCTTATTGAAAATTCAGCATCCAATTGATAGGAGGGTCGTAAAAATATTTCTTTTGCAATACTAGTAGACGTAACACACACCAAAAGTGCACATAAAGCTTTATGTTTTCCTGTGCCATTTCCAAGTGCAATAATCTGAAAAATTCACTTTCGATAAAAAATCCCCGAGTGCCATTTCGGCAGCCAGCTGTACTAAATCGTTCAAATTGTCACTGATGGGTGCCATAAATACGGATAAAATATAATAAAATGCAATGAAAAGTCCGTTGAAATCGCAAATGCATTTATTAAACGCTATCCTAATGCAAATTCAGCATCCAATTGATAGGAGGGTCGTAAAGATATTTCTTTTGCAATACTAGTAGACGTAAAAGTGCACATAAAGCTTTATGTTTTCCTGTGCCCATTCCCAAGTGCAATAATCTGAAAAATTCACTCTCGATAAAAATCCCAGAGTGCCATTTCGGCATCCAGCTGTACTCAATCGTTCATATTGTCACTGATGGGGGCCATGAATAAGGATAAAATATAATAAAATGCAATAAAAAGACCGCTGAAGTCGCAAATGCACTTACTAAACGCTATCTTAATGAAAATTCAATATCCCATTGCTAGGAGGAGTTTAAAGATATTTCTTTTGCAATACTGGTACACGTAAAACACACCAAAAGTGCACATAAAGTTTTATGTTTCCCTGTGGCCATTCGCAAGTGCAATAATACGAAAAATTCATTCTCAATAAAAATCCCAGAGTGCTATTTCGGCAGCCAACTGATCTAAATCGTGCATATTATCACCGATTGGTGCCATGAATAAGGATAAAATATAATAAAATGCAATAAAAAGACCGCTGAAGTGGCAACTGCACTTATTAAACGCTATCTTATTGAAAATTCAGCATCCAATTGCTAGGAGGGACATAAAGATGTTTCTTTTGCAATACTAGTACATACACTAATTTACTCCATAATGCACATAATGCTTTATGTTTTCCTGTGGTCATACGCTAGTGCATAATCTAAAAAACACACACTGAATAAGAATCCTAGTGTGTTATTTAGACTGCCAGATGTACTAAATCGTTCATATTGTCACTGATGGGTGCCATAAATAGGGATAAATTATAATAAAATGCAATGAAAAGTCCGTTGAAGTTGCAAATGCATTAATTAAACGCTATCTTAATGCAAATTCAGCATCGAATTAAAAGGAGGGTCGTAAAGATATTTCTTTTGCAACCTTAGTACACGTAAAACACATCAAAAGTGCACATAAGGCTTTATGTTTTCCTGTGGCCAGTCGCAAGTGCATACTCTGTAATCACACACTCGATAAAAATCCCAGAGTAGTATTTCGGTAGCCAGCTGAACTAAATCGTTCATATTGTCCCTGATGGGTGCCATGAACACGGATAAAATATAATAAAATGCAATGAAAAGTCCGCTGAAGTCGCAAATGCATTTACTAAACGCTATATTAATAAAAATTCAATATCAAATTGCTAGGAGGGGCTTAAAGATATTTCTTTTGCAATACTGGTACACGAAAAACACACCAAAAGTGCACATAAAGCTTGATGTTTTCCTGTGGCCATTCGCATGTGCAATAATATGAAAAATTCACTCTCGATAAAAATCCCAGAGTGCTATTTCGGCAGCCAGCTGTACTAAATCGTTCATATTGTCGCTGATGGGGGCCATGAATAAGGATAAAATATAATAAAATGCAATAAAAAGACCGCTGAAGTCGCAAATGCATTTACTAAACGCTATATTAATAAAAATTCAATATCAAATTGCTAGGAGGGGCTTAAAGATATTTCTTTTGCAATACTGGTACACGAAAAACACACCAAAAGTGCACATAAAGCTTGATGTTTTCCTGTGGCCATTCGCATGTGCAATAATATGAAAAATTCACTCTCGATAAAAATCCCAGAGTGCTATTTCGGCAGCCAGCTGTACTAAATCGTTCATATTGTCGCTGATGGGGGCCATGAATAAGGATAAAATATAATAAAATGCAATAAAAAGACCGCTGAAGTCGCAAATACACTTATTAAACGCTATCTAAATGAAAATTCAATATCCCATTACTAGGAGGAGTTTAAAGATATTTCTTTTGCAATACTGGTACACGTAAAACACACCAAAAGTGCACATAAAGTTTTATGTTTCCCTGTGGCCATTCGCAAGTGCAATAATACGAAAAATTCACTTTCAATAAAAATCCCAGAGTGCTATTTCGGCAGCCAACTGATCTAAATCGTGCATATTATCACCGATTGGTGCCATGAATAAGGATAAAATATAATAAAATGCAATAAAAAGACCGCTGAAGTGGCAACTGCACTTATTAAACGCTATCTTATTGAAAATTCAGCATCCAATTGCTAGGAGGGACATAAAGATGTTTCTTTTGCAATACTAGTACATACACTAATTTACTCCATAATGCACATAATGCTTTATGTTTTCCTGTGGTCATACGCATGTGCAATAATATGAAAAATTCACTCTCGATAAAAATCCCAGAGTGCTATTTCGGCAGCCAGCTGTACTAAATCGTTCATATTGTCGCTGATGGCGGCCATGAATAAGGATAAAATATAATAAAATGCAATAAAAAGACTGCTGAAGTCGCAAATGCACTTATTAAACGCTATCTAAATGAAAATTCAATATCCCATTACTAGGAGGAGTTTAAAGATATTTCTTTTGCAATACTGGTACACGTAAAACACACCAAAAGTGCACATAAAGTTTTATGTTTCCCTGTGGCCATTCGCAAGTGCAATAATACGAAAAATTCACTTTCAATAAAAATCCCAGAGTGCTATTTCGGCAGCCAACTGATCTAAATCGTGCATATTATCACCGATTGGTGCCATGAATAAGGATAAAATATAATAAAATGCAATAAAAAGACCGCTGAAGTGGCAACTGCACTTATTAACCGCTATCTTATTGAAAATTCAGCATCCAATTGCTAGGAGGGACATAAAGATGTTTCTTTTGCAATACTAGTACATACACTAATTTACTCCATAATGCACATAATGCTTTATGTTTTCCTGTGGTCATACGCTAGTGCATAATCTAAAAAACACACACTGAATAAGAATCCTAGGGTGCTATTTAGACTGCCAGATGTACTAAATCGTTCATATTGTCACTGATGGGTGCCATAAATTGGGATAAATTATAATAAAATGCAATGAAAAGTCCGTTGAAGTTGCAAATTCACTTATTAAACGCTATCTTAATGCAAATTCAGCATCCAGTTGAAAGGAGGGTGGTAAAGATATTCCTTTTGCAACCTTAGTACACGTAAAACACATCAAAAGTGCACATAAAGCTTTATGTTTTCCTGTGGCCAGTCGCAAGTACATACTCTGTAATCACACACTCGATAAAAATCCCAGAGTAGTATTTCGGTAGCCAGCTGAACTAAATCGTTCATATTGTCACTGATGGGTGCCATGAACACGGATAAAATATAATAAAATGCAATGAAAAGTCCGCTGAAGTCGCAAATGCATTTACTAAACGCTATATTAATAAAAATTCAATATCCAATTGCTAGGAGGGGCTTAAAGATATTTCTTTTGCAATACTAGCACACGAAAAACACACCAAGAGTGCACATAAAGCGTGATGTTTTCCTGTGGTCATTCGCATGTGCAATAATATGAAAAATTCACTCTCGATAAAAATCCCAGAGTGCTATTTCGGCAGCCAGCTGTACTAAATCGTTCATATTGTCACTGATGGGGGCCATGAATAAGGATAAAATATAATAAAATGCAATAAAAAGACCGCTGAAGTCGCAAATGCACTTATTAAACGCTATCTAATTGAAAATTCAATATCCCATTACTAGGAGGAGTTTAAAGATATTTCTTTTGCAATACTGGTACACGTAAAACACACCAAAAGTGCACATAAAGTTTTATGTTTCCCTGTGGCCATTCGCAAGTGCAATAATACGGAAAATTCACTTTCAATAAAAATCCCAGAGTGCTATTTCGGCAGCCAACTGATCTAAATCGTGCATATTATCACCGATTGGTGCCATGAATAAGGATAAAATATAATAAAATGCAATAAAAAGACCGCTGAAGTGGCAACTGCACTTATTAAACGCTATCTTATTGAAAATTCAGCATCCAATTGCTAGGAGGGACATAAAGATGTTTCTTTTGCAATACTAGTACATACACTAATTTACTCCATAATGCACATAATGCTTTATGTTTTTCTGTGGTCATACGCTAGTGCATAATCTAAAAAACACACACTGAGTAAGAATCCTAGGGTGCTATTTCGACTGCCAGATGTACTAAATCGTTCATATTATCACTGATGGGTGCCATAAATAGGGATAAATTATAATAAAATGCAATGAAAAGTCCGTTGAAGTTGCAAATGCACTTATTAAACGCTATCTTAATGCAAATTCAGCATCCAATTGAAAGGAGGGTCGTAAAGATATTTCTTTTGCAACCTTAGTACACGTAAAACACATTAAAAGTGCACATAAGGCTTTATGTTTTGTTACGGTATTAATTCATCAGATCGACATAGGTCGTATTGATTGTCCGAAATCGGGTACAAACTACAGGGTTCGCCGGTTTTCCCTAGAAATCACCGATCTTAATGTGTCGGAGCAGATTTTGTTGCACCGGTTACTCGCACTAAGTTCAGTCGGGAAGGCGTGGTTCGAAAGCTCAAAGAAAAACCGGCGGCACTTACCCTGATGGATTGCTTAAGATAGATGCCTAGAGCGCCACTTGTTTCTAGATAGGGAATGGCAAACGTGTTAGAAACAAGAACACACACGTAGCCTATGGGGAAGGTCCTCCACGTAACTGCACTCCGCTACAGCGTCCCCTCCACCAAGCTCCTTCGGGCCTGTTGGTATATACACGGTGTGGCCTTGCGACAAATGACTTACCTTGATGGCCACACCCTCTAGAGCAATAAAAGAATACACTAACAAGCCCAAATCTAGGGGCGTTCTTAATTGAAGCGCAGGCTTTGGGTTCACATTTAATTACACCAGGCTTTTGCCGTAATTAACTAATGACTAAAGGGTTCAGCAACAACAAATAACTAGACTGAAATTAGCAAAGGTTTATGTTTAATAGCCCACCCAGCGGTGAGTTTAAAGTTAATACAAAGGGTACATCCTAACTGGAATTTCGGGGTCCCCTAGCAAAAGTTAACTTAATCTAAGCATCATTAACAAATAAACAGAACAAAATCACAGGAGAGACGCCCCTGCGTCTAATAATTAATTTGAATAGTTTAATCAAACGGGCGTACGCAATGTTCAATATAAACTTCAATAGCGCACGACAGATGGTCAATATCACTTCACACGGCACATAATTAAACAAAGCGAAAACACATATTTACTGTAAACAATTTTACCTTAACCCCAAAACGTGTTTTTTTTTTTTGGCGGGAGCGGTGAACCAGGTCTTGGTGAAGTCACTTGGCAGTGAGGGCTGCAGTGCAAACGGAGTTGTTGGGACGAGAGTCCAGGGACTCCCCAGTAATCAGGAACAAGAGATGACGGCCTTCGATGAAGCTCGGGTGCAACGTAACGAGGTGTTGCGAAAAAAAATCCCTCAACGGTTGTGGGAGAAATGACAGCACATAATACACTATTGCGCGGCGGGCTCCCAAAAATTACAAAAAGCACGGCGTTGATACACAAATTTGCAAACAGCAATGGTTTTCCCCACTTAACAGGGAAAAGTTAGTTAAGGCTTAAAGATGTCTCTAATCAAATGTGCAACTAATGCAAATATCTCCCTTTGGGAAGTAATCTATAGGAGACGAATCGGCCATTCGTAACTTGCTACAGGGCACTCACAAAAATAGCGCAGCCCCCGGCCGAGGCGCCGGGGGTCGCGTTCTTCTCAAACGTTCTTGGTCGGAAGCTGGCTACTAATTAATTAATTTCAAATCGGGCTACGCGTGACGGATACAATGGAAGAAAATTTCGAACCCCAAAACCATAATTTCTATATGTGCGGTTAACTAAGGGCTTATCGAAACTTATTTCACTTGCCCCTAGAACGTTCTAGAAGAAATTTATTGCTATACAGCGGATCCCAAAAATATTAAGTTACAAGGTCAATCCTGCCGAACCTTAAACGATAATTTATAAGAGGGACATTAAGCTGTTATATTCCTAGAAGCTTTAACTACGTCGGGCAGTATTTAAATAAGTTGAAGGTTGGGACTCAAAGCGATTTAAGCTGGGAAGTAAACAAAGGATGCCTTATGTTCCCAATTCGAAGAAATATGATTTAGACGGAAGTGACTGCAATAGATTACATACGGCTCCGAGGAAATGCTTATTAGTGAGAATTCCAAGGACCGCGGGCATATCTGAGCTTGAACTGAATGAGTCGGCTGCAGCATTTTAAAATTATAATACAGGGCCATACCCGAAAATTTTAAATAGAATAATTTCAGCTTAAATGCACTAATAATACCCAATCGTGGAATTGATAACAAGGATAGCTTAATGACGTCAAAATTACTTAACAGTTTTCCTGTGGCCAGTCGCAAGTGCATACTCTGTAATCACACACTCGATAAAAATCCCAGAGTAGTATTTCGGTAGCCAGCTGAACTAAATCGTTCAAATTGTCACTGATGGGTGCCATGAACACGGATAAAATATAATAAAATGCAATGAAAAGTCCGCTGAAGTCGCAAATGCATTTATTAAACGCTATATTAATGAAAATTCAATATCCAATTGCTAGGAGGGGCTTAAAGATATTTCTTTTGCAATACCGGTACACGAAAAACACACCAAAAGTGCACATAAAGCTTGATGTTTTCCTGTGGCCATTCGCATGTGCAATAATATGAAAAATTCACTCTCGATAAAAATCCCAGAGTGCTATTTCGGCAGCCAGCTGTACTAAATCGTTCATATTGTCGCTGATGGGGGCCATGAATAAGGATAAAATATAATAAAATGCAATAAAAAGACCGCTGAAGTCGTAAATGCACTTATTAAACGCTATCTAAATGAAAATTTAATATCCCATTACTAGGAGGAGTTTAAATATATTTCTTTTGCAATACTGGTACACGTAAAACACACCAAAAGTGCACATAAAGTTTTATGTTTCCCTGTGGCCATTCGCAAGTGCAATAATACGAAAAACTCACTCTCAATAAAAATCCCAGAGTGCTATTTCGGCAGCCAACTGATCTAAATCGTGCATATTATCACCGATTGGTGCCATGAATAGGGATAAAATACAATAAAATGCAATAAAAAGACCGCTGAAGTGGCAACTGCACTTATTAAACGCTATCTTATTGAAAATTCAGCATCCAATTGCTAGGAGGAACATAAAGATGTTTCTTTTGCAATACTAGTACATACACTAAATTACTCCATAAAACACATAATGCTTTATGTTTTCCTGTGGCCATACGCTAGTGCATAATCGGAAAAACACACACTGAATAAGAATCCTAGGGTGCTATTTCGACTGCCAGATGTACTAAATCGTTCATATTGTCACTGATGGGTGCCATAAATAGGGATAAATTATAATAAAATGCAATGAAAAGTCCGTTGGTTGCAAATGCACTTATTAAACGCTATCTTAATGCAAATTCAGCATCCAATTGAAAGGAGAGTCGTAAAGACATTTCTTTTGCAACCTTAGTACACGTAAAACACATTAAAAGTGCACATAAGGCTTTATGTTTTGTTACGGTATTAATTCATCAGATCGACATAGGTCGTATTGATTGTCCGAAATCGGGTACAAACTACAGGGTTCGCCGGTTTTCCCTAGAAATCACCGATCTTAATGTGTCGGAGCAGATTTTGTTGCACCGGTTACTCGCACTAAGTTCAGTCGGGAAGGCGTGGTTCGAAAGCTCAAAGAAAAACCGGCGGCACTTACCCTGATGGATTGCTTAAGATAGATGCCTAGAGCGCCACTTGTTTCTAGATAGGGAATGGCAAACGTGTTAGAAACAAGAACACACACGTAGCCTATGGGGAAGGTCCTCCACGTAACTGCACTCCGCTACAGCGTCCCCTCCACCAAGCTCCTTTAGGCCTGTTGGTATATACACGGTGTGGCCTTGCGACAAATGACTTACCTTGATGGCCACACCCTCTAGAGCAATAAAAGAAAACACTGACAAGCCCAAATCTAGGGGCGTTCTTAATTGAAGCGCAGGCTTTGGGTTCACATTTAATTACACCAGGCTTTTGCCGTAATTAACTAATGACTAAAGGGTTCAGCAACAACAAATAACTAGACTGAAATTAGCAAAGGTTTATGTTTAATAGCCCACCCAGCGGTGAGTTTAAAGTTAATACAAAGGGTACATCCTAACTGGAATTTCGGGGTCCCCTAGCAAAAGTTAACTTAATCTAAGCATCATTAACAAATAAACAGAACAAAATCACAGGAGAGACGCCCCTGCGTCTAATAATTAATTTGAATAGTTTAATCAAACGGGCGTACGCAATGTTCAATATAAACTTCAATAGCGCACGACAGATGGTCAATATCACTTCACACGGCACATAATTAAACAAAGCGAAAACACATATTTACTGTAAACAATTTTACCTTAACCCCAAAGCGTGTTTTTTTTTGGCGGGAGCGGTGAACCAGGTCTTGGTGAAGTCACTTGGCAGTGAGGGCTGCAGTGCAAACGGAGTTGTTGGGACGAGAGTTCAGGGACTCCCCAGTAATCAGGAACAAGAGATGACGGCCTTCGATGAAGCTCGGGTGCAACGTAACGAGGGGTTGCGAAAAAAAATCCCTCAACGGTTGTGGGAGAAATGACAGCAAATAATACACTATTGCGCGGCGGGCTCCCAAAAATTACAAAAAGCACGGCGTTGATACACAAATTTGCAAACAGCAATGGTTTTCCCCACTTAACAGGGAAAAGTTAGTTAAGGCTTAAAGATGTCTCTAATCAAATGTGCAACTAATGCAAATATCTCCCCCTGGGAAGTAATCTATAGGAGACGAATCGGCCATTCGTATCAACGCCGAGTTACTTCACTTCACTTCATCTGCCCGCACACGCAATTCCAAAACACACCCAACAATAAATTGCTTCGAAGGTTTTAGCTTGACTCACTTAAGTTCAGAAAAATCAACACGCAGATTTAATAAAAAGGCAACGAAACTTGCTACAGGGCACTCACAAAAATAGCGCAGCCCCCGGCCGAGGCGCCGGGGGTCGCGTTCTTCTCAAACGTTCTTGGTCGGAAGCTGGCTACTAATTAATTAATTTCAAATCGGGCTACGCGTGACGGATACAATGGAAGAAAATTTCGAACCCCAAAACCATAATTTCTATATGTGCGGTTAACTAAGGGCTTATCGAAACTTATTTCACTTGCCCCTAGAACGTTCTAGAAGAAATTTATTGCTATACAGCGGATCCCAAAAATATTAAGTTACAAGGTCAATCCTGCCGAACCTTAAACGATAATTTATAAGAGGGACATTAAGCTGTTATATTCCTAGAAGCTTTAACTACGTCGGGCAGTATTTAAATAAGTTGAAGGTTGGGACTCAAAGCGATTTAAGCTGGGACGTAAAGAAGGATGCCTTATGTTCCCAATTTGAAGAAATATGATTTAGACGGAAGTGACTGCAATAGATTACATACGGCTCCGAGGAAATGCTTATTAGTGAGAATTCCAAGGACCGCGGGCATATCTGAGCTTGAACTGAATGAGTCGGCTGCAGCATTTTAAAATTATAATACAGGGCCGTACCCGAAAATTTTAAATAGAATAATTTCAGCTTAAATGCACTAATAATACCCAATCGTGGTATTGAAAACAAGGATAGCTTAATGACGTCAAAATCACTTAACAGTTTTCCTGTGGCCAGTCGCAAGTGCATACTCTGTAATCACACACTCGATAAAAATTCCAGAGTAGTATTTCGGTAGCCAGCTGAACTAAATCGTTCATATTGTCACTGATGGGTGCCATGAACACGGATAAAATATAATAAAATGCAATGAAAAGTCCGCTGAAGTCGCAAATGCATTTATTAAACGCTATATTAATGAAAATTCAATATCCAATTGCTAGGAGGGGCTTAAAGATATTTCTTTTGCAATACTGGTACACGAAAAAACACACCAAAAGTGCACATAAAGCTTGATGTTTTCCTGTGGCCATTCGCATGTGCAATAATATGAAAAATTCACTCTCGATAAAAATCCCAGAGTGCTATTTCGGCAGCCAGCTGTACTAAATCGTTCATATTGTCGCTGATGGGGGCCATGAATAAGGATAAAATATAATAAAATGCAATAAAAAGACCGCTGAAGTCGTAAATGCACTTATTAAACGCTATCTTAATGAAAATTCAATATCCCATTACTAGGAGGAGTTTAAAGATATTTCTTTTGCAATACTGGTACACGTAAAACACACCAAAAGTGCACATAAAGTTTTATGTTTCCCTGTGGCCAGTCGCATGTGCAATAATATGAAAAATTCACTCTCGATAAAAATCCCAGAGTGCTATTTTGGCAGCTAGCTCTACTAAATCGTTCATATTGTCGCTGATGGGGGCCATGAATAAGGATAAAATATAATAAAATGCAATAAAAAGACCGCCGATGTCGCAAATGCACTTATTAAACGCTATCTTAATGAAAATTCAATATCCCATTACTAGGAGGAGTTTAAATATATTTCTTTTGCAATACTGGTACACGTAAAACACACCAAAAGTGCACATAAAGTTTTATGTTTTCCTGTGGCCATTCGCATGTGCAATAATATGAAAAATTCACTCTCGATAAATATCCCAGAGTGCTATTTCGGCAGCCAGCTGTACTAAATCGTTCATATTGTCGCTGATGGGGGCCATGAATAAGGATAAAATATAATAAAATGCAATAAAAAGACCGCTGAAGTCGCAAATGCACTAATTAAACGCTATCTTGATGCAAATTCAGCATCCAATTGCACTAATAATACCCAATCGTGGAATTGATAACAAGGATAGCTTAATGACGTCAAAATTACTTAACAGTTTTCCTGTGGCCAGTCGCAACTGCATACTCTGTAATCACACACTCGATAAAAATCCCAGAGTAGTATTTCGGTAGCCAGCTGAACTAAATCGTTCATATTGTCACTGATGGGTGCTATGAACACGGATAAAATATAATAAAATGCAATGAAAAGTCCGCTGAAGTCGCAAATGCATTTATTAAACGCTATATTAATGAAAATTCAATATCCAATTGCTAGGAGGGGCTTAAAGATATTTCTTTTGCAATACTGGTACACGAAAAACACACCAAAAGTGCACATAAAGCTTGATGTTTTCCTGTGGCCATTCGCATGTGCAATAATATGAAAAATTCACTCTCGATAAAAATCCCAGAGTGCTATTTCGGCAGCCAGCTGTACTAAATCGTTCATATTGTCGCTGATGGGGGCCATGAATAAGGATAAAATATAATAAAATGCAATAAAAAGACCGCTGAAGTCGTAAATGCACTTATTAAACGCTATCTTAATGAAAATTCAATATCCCATAACTAGGAGGAGTTTAAAGATATTTCTTTTGCAATACTGGTACACGTAAAACACACCAAAATTGCACATAAAGTTTTATGTTTCCCTGTGGCCAGTCGCATGTGCAATAATATGAAAAATTCACTCTCGATAAAAATCCCAGAGTGCTATTTCGGCAGCTAGCTCTACTAAATCGTTCATATTGTCGCTGATGGGGGCCATGAATAAGGATAAAATATAATAAAATGCAATAAAAAGACCGCCGAAGTCGCAAATGCACTTATTAAACGCTATCTTAATGAAAATTCAATATCCCATTACTAGGAGGAGTTTAAAGATATTTCTTTTGTAATACTGGTACACGTAAAACACACCAAAAGTGCACATAAAGTTTTATGTTTCCCTGTGGCCATTCGCAAGTGCAATAATACGAAAAATTCACACTCAATAAAAATCCCAGAGTGCTATTTCGGCAGCCAACTGATCTAAATCGTGCATATTATCACCAATTGGTGCCATAAAAAGGGATTAAAATATAATAAAATGCAATAAGAAGACCGCTGAAGTGGCAACTGCACTTATTAAACGCTATCTTGATGCAAATTCAGCATCCAATTGCTAGGGGGGCATAAAAATATTTCTTTTGCAATACTAGTACACGTAAAACACACCAAAAGTGCACATAAAGCTTTATGTTTTCCTGTGGCAATTCGCAAGTGCAATAATATTGTAACGCTAGCCTCCGCGTAAATTATTATTACACAATAAAAATGTGTTTAATTTACGCATCGCCCAGTCTCGCGTTATCTCTTGTTCATAATTGCCCGTAATGATAAGCGCGCAGGGACCGACGTCACGTCCAGAGATAACAAGGAGGTACCGAGTCGAGTCGTGCGCCGCTGTCCCCACTCGATATCCCCCACTTGAGAACTTTTCTAGGGCCCATAAAAGGACCTGCACCGTTCAATCGCCACGAGATTCCAGCAGATTTTCCCAGAGATTCTCCAGACCGACTTCCCAGTCCGACTCCAGTTCCCGATCCTGATTTCCTTCCGATATCCGCGGGTAGACCAGACCTAGAGTTCGTTCGAAGTGGAAGATTTCCATAAGAAAACCCACTTTGCGAACTTCCTGTTAATTCTCCCAGAGTACGTTTGAAGTGGACGATTTCTGCTAGAAAACCCACTTTGCGTATTTAAAACATAGTTGATTAACAATCCCGGGGCTCGTTCGAAGTGGAAGATTTCACTAGAAAACCCACTTTGCGAGGCCAGAAATTTCCTGATTAATAAACCCAGAGCTCGCTTGAAGTGGAAGGCTCCGCTAGGAGACCCACTACGTTAGCCCAAAGGGTTTCCCTGTAAATAATCCCGTTATTAATTAGGTCCAATAATTCCATTAATCATTTTGGCATTAGAAGCCCGAGACTCAATTCTTGCCCTGCAGACAACTGCCGAAACATTTGAGTTTCGACCCGAAGCTGTCTATTTTTGATTTCAATACATTCGATTTTAATTCATAATTAAAGTAACCCGCATCCGACCTGTAAATTTGTATTCCTGTTAATTTCAATTCAGCATTGAAATAATCCGCATCTGTACTTTAAACTAGCATTCATTGTAATCTCCAGACGTAATCAAAATAGCCCGCACTCAAGCTTTAAACTTGTATTTCAATTCATATTTGAAACCGTCCGTGCTCAAAGTTAGCAGTCGTTGTAATTTACATTTGCCAGTCGTAATATAGTCCGAGAGCGCGAGATTTCCCCGGCCCGCTTTGGAGGAAAAGCGGCAATATTTGGTCGGCGCTCGGACTCTGAAATTAAAATCATATTTGTGAACGCAATGCGGCCTTTCTGGCTTGACCGCCTTCGGACATCTCTAAATGAATTTAGAGGCGGGCTTCACCCCCTGCACTATCAGTAAAATCTCTAGAGCCGTGATATGATTTACTGTATAATTAGCAGACCGTTTAACTCTGTTTTGATTCCAGCTACTGCGCAAGGACCATTATCAACCGCACGTGCAACGCCTGGTGCTCCGTGCAGATAAGGACGCCGGCTATCAGCTCCAGCAGTCCACACGGGTTTATCGTTATTTCTTGTGTAAATGAACTTTGGAATTATCTATTTGAAATGTATCGTAGGTAAACATAGTAAACTGTTTAAATGTATTCCGATGGTGTTTTTGTATGCTAAACTATCATATATCTGAGGAACCAAAATTATCTCCGACTGTTTAATAGCTACCCGACGAGCGTAAAGTTTAACATCCCTTATGAGAAGGGCAGGCGTTACAATGGCGTCTCCGAGCAGGAACCTAGACTCAGATATATACATAGTTTGGCAAACATGCACATGCAGCTCCTGTGTCCAGATGGCGCCCGAGACCGATAAACTTTGCAAAATACCGAACCTGTAAATTTTGTTGTGATTTAAATAATGCACAAAACCTGTTACAGCCTAGCCGTCCAAGGAAATCTACCAGAGCCCAGAACCAATCAAAACCGTGATGTCCCAGTCTAGAACTCCCAGATACCCATCCAGCTCCTGTCCTCTCCAGATAAAATCCTGTCTAGATCCTGTCTAGTCCAGAAAGTCCTTCTGCAACCCTCAGGGGCCAGCGGCTTAACTGCTGGTACGGGATTTTGCGTCCCCGAGGTGCCTTAGCTAATCCCGACAATACTACGGACCGCCCGCGTAGTACCGTCTTTTGCAACGCTCAGGGATCAGTCTCATCAGCTGATTCGGCCCTAGCAACCCCGAGGCACCCGAGCCTATGCCAGATGAAGAAGGCCAGAAGATGGCTGTAGTCTGCAATCCGCCGGAGACAATCCAGATGTCCGCCCGTGGAAGTGACCGAAGAATGGACAGTCCAGGTGTCCGCCTATGGAAGGTCTCTAGTATTAATTCAGCAGGTATCCGTATGCAAGCACCTAGTGCACCTGGAAATGGAATGCTTGTAAGTTGGAATGAATGCCGCCCCGGTTAGTAGTGCAAATGCTAAAATGTTATCCCTGTTATCTTCCTTTTGGAGCGTGCTCTCTGCCACCGTAAAACCGGATAATGACAGGAGATCGTAGACGAATAGTCGAAGCTCGAAGGCGAGAATGTGTTTACCAGAATACCGTGCACCGTTTTTTTTTAGAAATTGTATGCTGGTCCCCGCAGCCTCTACAATTTGCCTTGCGATTCAATTATGTGTGAAAGAAGGCTATCCTGCAGCCTAGATGTTTCTTTCTTTTTCACGCTTAAAGACTCCCGGTATGAATGTAATGTAGGTCGACACCGCGACCAATGCAAACCGTTCCCAGAGCGTAATGTATGGTAGAAAGCGCTCCAGAGAGTCCCAGTCTTGTGTGAATGTAGGTCGATACCGCGACTAATGCAAACCGTCCCCAGAGCGTAATGTAGAAAGCGCTCCAGAGAGCCCTATTCTTGTGTGAGTGTAAGTCGATACCGCGACGATGCCTACTCCGTGAGTTTGAAACTCCTAGAATGAATGCACGAGTAAAAGTGCGAGGGATACTATGAAACTCTTCGCTTAACCCCGATAAGCGTGAAGGAGTATTACAGATGAATTCCCCTGTCCTGAGCGATTGATTTTAAAAGTGCGATTGATTTTAAAAGTGCGATCGATGTTATTGTAGTTTCCTCCTGAAGCGTACTTTTGCCCCCGTAAACCCGGCTAATAGCAAGAGTTTGTAGATTTATTATCGAAGCTTGGAGGAGAAAATGTAGAAAGGAAGCCGCAGTTTTCTTTCTCTACCAGCCCCTGCAAATTAAATCCTGTGCACCTTTTTCCTAGAGATTGTATACTGGTTCCCGCAGCTTTTACAATTTTCCTAGTGAAATAGTTTTTGTGAAAGAAGGTTATCCTGCAACCTGTATGCTTTCACATATTTAAATGCTTCCGAAACCTGTTTTCTCCGCAGAAATATCTCGAATACAGGTTGAAACCGCAACCTCTGTGTTCAGCTAGGCCAGAATTTAGAGTAAACATTTTTACTCATCCTGTATGGAGTTTCCGAAGAAACGCCCGGTAAAAATCTAGCACCCTCTTCCCAGTTTGAATGTTTTCTGTGTCCCGTCCGCATAACCACCCGACCTCCAGGTGATCTCCGTATTGTTTTGAGAGCTTCCTTGATGAAGGTGCCCACGGAGCTCCCGTTTCCTCCGAAGGGACCGGCATATGTAACGCTAGCCTCCGCGTAAATTATTATTACACAATAAAAATGTGTTTAATTTACGCATCGCCCAGTCTCGCGTTATCTCTTGTTCATAATTGCCCGTAATGATAAGCGCGCAGGGACCGACGTCACGTCCAGAGATAACAAGGAGGTACCGAGTCGAGTCGTGCGCCGCTGTCCCCACTCGATATCCCCCACTTGAGAACTTTTCTAGGGCCCATAAAAGGACCTGCACCGTTCAATCGCCACGAGATTCCAGCAGATTTTCCCAGAGATTCTCCAGACCGACTTCCCCAGTCCGACTCCAGTTCCCGATCCTGATTTCCTTCCGATATCCGCGGGTAGACCAGACCTAGAGTTCGTTCGAAGTGGAAGATTTCCATAAGAAAACCCACTTTGCGAACTTCCTGTTAATTCTCCCAGAGTACGTTTGAAGTGGACGATTTCTGCTAGAAAACCCACTTTGCGTATTTAAAACATAGTTGATTAACAATCCCGGGGCTCGTTCGAAGTGGAAGATTTCACTAGAAAACCCACTTTGCGAGGCCAGAAATTTCCTGATTAATAAACCCAGAGCTCGCTTGAAGTGGAAGGCTCCGCTAGGAGACCCACTACGTTAGCCCAAAGGGTTTCCCTGTAAATAATCCCGTTATTAATTAGGTCCAATAATTCCATTAATCATTTTGGCATTAGAAGCCCCGAGACTCAATTCTTGCCCTGCAGACAACTGCCGAAACATTTGAGTTTCGACCCGAAGCTGTCTATTTTTGATTTCAATACATTCGATTTTAATTCATAATTAAAGTAACCCGCATCCGACCTGTAAATTTGTATTCCTGTTAATTTCAATTCAGCATTGAAATAATCCGCATCTGTACTTTAAACTAGCATTCATTGTAATCTCCAGACGTAATCAAAATAGCCCGCACTCAAGCTTTAAACTTGTATTTCAATTCATATTTGAAACCGTCCGTGCTCAAAGTTAGCAGTCGTTGTAATTTACATTTGCCAGTCGTAATATAGTCCGAGAGCGCAAGATTTCCCCGGCCCGCTTTGGAGGAAAAGCGGCAATATTTGGTCGGCGCTCGGACTCTGAAATTAAAATCATATTTGTGAACGCAATGCGGCCTTTCTGGCTTGACCGCCTTCGGACATCTCTAAATGAATTTAGAGGCGGGCTTCACCCCCTGCACTATCAGTAAAATCTCTAGAGCCGTGATATGATTTACTGTATAATTAGCAGACCGTTTAACTCTGTTTTGATTCCAGCTACTGCGCAAGGACCATTATCAACCGCACGTGCAACGCCTGGTGCTCCGTGCAGATAAGGACGCCGGCTATCAGCTCCAGCAGTCCACACGGGTTTATCGTTATTTCTTGTGTAAATGAACTTTGGAATTATCTATTTGAAATGTATCGTAGGTAAACATAGTAAACTGTTTAAATGTATTCCGATGGTGTTTTTGTATGCTAAACTATCATATATCTGAGGAACCAAAATTATCTCCGACTGTTTAATAGCTACCCGACGAGCGTAAAGTTTAACATCCCTTATGAGAAGGGCAGGCGTTACAATATGAAAAATTCACTCTCGATAAAAATCCCAGAGTGCTATTTCGGCAGCCAACTGATCTAAATCATTCATATTGTCACTGATGGGTGCCATGAATAGGGATAAAATATAATAAAATGCAAAAAAAAGACCGCTGAAGTCGCAAATGCACTTATTAAACGCTATCTTAATGCAAATTCAGCATTCAATTGGTAGGAGGGACATAAAGATGTATCTTTTGCAATACTAGTACATGCACTAAATTACACCATAAACACACATAATGCTTTATGTTTCCCTGTGGCCATACGCTAGTGCATAATCTGAAAAACACACACTGGATAAGAATCCCAGGGTGCTATTTCGTCAGCCACATGTACTAAATCGTTCATATTGTCACTGATGGGTGCCATGAATAGGGATGAAATATAATAAAATGCAATGAAAAGTCCGTTGAAGTCGCAAATTCACCTATTAAACGCTATCTTAATGAAAATTCAATATCCCATTGCTAGGAGAAGTTTAAAGATATTTTTTTTGCAATACTGGTACACGTAAAACACACCAAAAGTGCACATAAAGTTTTATGTGTCCCTGTGGCCATTAGCAAGTGCAATAATACGAAAAATTCACTCTCAATAAAAATCCCAGAGTGCTATTTCGGCAGTCAACTGATTTAAATCGTGCATATTATCACCGATTGGTGCCATGAATAAGGATAAAATATAATAAAATGCAAAAAAAGACCGCTGAAGTGGCAACTGCACTTATTAAACGCTATGTTATTGAAAATTCAGCATCCAGTTGCTAGGAGGGACATAAAGATGTTTCTTTTGCAATACTAGTACATACACTAATTTACTCCATAATGCACATAATGCTTTATGTTTTCCTGTGGTCATACGCTAGTGCATAATCTAAAAAACACACACTGAATAAGAATCATAGGGTGCTATTTAGACTGCCAGATGTACTAAATCGTTCATATTGTCACTGATGGGTGCCAGAAATAGGGATAAATTACAATAAAATGCAATGAAAAGTCCGTTGAAGTTGCAAATGCACTTATTAAACGCTATCTTAATGCAAATTCAGCATCCAATTGAAAGGAGGGTCGTAAAGATGTATCTTTTGCAATACTAGTACATACACTAAATTACACCATAAACACACATAATGCTTTATGTTTCCCTGTGGCCATACGCTAGTGCATAATCTGAAAAACACACACTGGATAAGAATCCCAGGGTGCTATTTCGTCAGCCACATGTACTAAATCGTTCATATTGTCACTGATGGGTGCCATGAATAGGGATGAAATATAATAAAATGCAATGAAAAGTCCGTTGAAGTCGCAAATTCACCTATTAAACGCTATCTTAATGCAAATTCAGCATCCAATGATCGAAGGGCCGTAAAGATATTTCATTTGCAATACTAGTACACGTAAAACACACCAGAAGTGCACATAAAACTTTATGTTTCCCTGTGACCATACGCAAGTGCATAAACTGAAAAATACATACTCGATAAGAATCCCAGAGTAGTATTTCGGTAGCCAGCTGAACTAAATCGTTCATATTGTCACTGATGGGTGCCATGAACACGGATAAAATATAATAAAATGCAATGAAAAGTCCACTGAAGTCGCAAATGCATTTATTAAACGCTATATTAATGAAAATTCAGCATCGAATTAAAAGGAGGGTCGTAAAGATATTTCTTTTGCAATACTGGTACACGAAAAACACACCAAAAGTGCACATAAAGCTTGATGTTTTCCTGTGGCCATTCGCATGTGCAATAATATGAAAAATTCACTCTCGATAAAAATCCCAGAGTGCTATTTCGGCAGCCAACTGATCTAAATCATTCATATTGTCACTGATGGGTGCCATGAATAGGGATAAAATATAATAAAATGCAAAAAAAAGACCGCTGAAGTCGCAAATGCACTAATTAAACGCTATCTTAATGAAAATTCAATATCCCATTACTAGGAGGAGTTTAAAGATATTTCTTTTGTAATACTGGTACACGTAAAACACACCAAAAGTGCACATAAAGTTTTATGTTTCCCTGTGGCCATTCGCATGTGCAATAATATGAAAAATTCACTCTCGATAAAAATCCCAGAGTGCTATTTCGGCAGCCAGCTGTACTAAATCGTTCATATTGTCGCTGATGGGTGCCATAAATACGGATAAAATATAATAAAATGCAATGAAAAGTCCGTTGAAGTCGCAAATGCACTTATTAAACGCTATCTTAATGCAAATTCAGCATCCAATTGATAGGAGGGTCGTAAAGATATTTCTTTTGCAATACTGGTACACGTAAAACACACCAAAAGTGCACATAAAGCTTTATGTTTTCCTGTGCCCATTCCCAAGTGCAATAATCTGAAAAATTCACTCTCGATAAAAATCCCAGAGTGCCATTTCGGCAGCCAGCTGTACTAAATCGTTCATATTGTCACTGATGGGGGCCATGAATAAGGATAAAATATAATAAAATGCAATAAAAAGACCGCTGAAGTCGCAAATGCACTTATTAAACGCTATCTTAATGAAAATTCTATATCCCATTGCTAGGAGGAGTTTAAAGATATTTCTTTTGCAATACTGGTACACGAAAAACACACCAAAAGTGCACATAAAGTTTTATGTTTCCCTGTTGCCATTCGCAAGTGCAATAATACGAAAAATTCACTCTCAATAAAAATCCCAGAGTGCTATTTCGGCAGTCAACTGATTTAAATCGTGCATATTATCACCGATTGGTGCCATGAATAAGGATAAAATATAATAAAATGCAATAAAAAGACCGCTGAAGTGGCAACTGCACTTATTAAACGCTATGTTATTGAAAATTCAGCATCCAATTGCTAGGAGGGACATAAAGATGTTTCTTTTGCAATACTAGTACATACACTAATTTACTCCATAATGCACATAATGCTTTATGTTTTCCTGTGGTCATACGCTAGTGCATAATCTAAAAAACACACACTGAATAAGAATCATAGGGTGCTATTTAGACTGCCAGATGTACTAAATCGTTCATATTGTCACTGATGGGTGCCAGAAATAGGGCTAAATTATAATAAAATGCAATGAAAAGTCCGTTGAAGTTGCAAATGCACTTATTAAACGCAATCTAAATGCAAATTCAGCATCCAATTGAAAGGAGGGTCGTAAAGATATTTCTTTTACAACCTTAGTACACGTAAAACACATCAAAAGTGCACATAAGGCTTTATGTTTTCCTGTGGCCAGTCGCAAGTACATACTCTGTAATCACACACTCGATAAAAATCCCAGAGTAGTCATTTCGGTAGCCAGCTGAACTAAATCGTTCATATTGTCACTGATGGGTGCCATGAACACGGATAAAATATAATAAAATGCAATGAAAAGTCCGCTGAAGTCGCAAATGCATTTATTAAACGCTATATTAATGAAAATTCAATATCCAATTGCTAGGAGGGGCTTAAAGATATTTCTTTTGCAATACTGGTACACGTAAAACACACCAAAAGTGCACATAAAGCTTTATGTTTTCCTGTGCCCATTCCCAAGTGCAATAATCTGAAAAATTCACTCTCGATAAAAATCCCAGAGTGCCATTTCGGCAGCCAGCTGTACTAAATCGTTCATATTATCACTGATGGGGCCATGAATAAGGATAAAATATAATAAAATGCAATAAAAAGACCGCTGAAGTGGCAACTGCACTTATTAAACGCTATCTTGATGCAAATTCAGCATCCAATTGCTAGGGGGGCATAAAAATATTTGTTTTGCAATACTAGTACACGTAGAACACACCAAAAGTGCACATAAAGCTTTATGTTTTCCTGTGGCAATTCGCATGTGCAATACTATGAAAAATTCACTCTCGATAAAAATCCCAGAGTGCTATTTCGGCAGCCAACTGATCTAAATCGTTCATATTGTCATTGATGGGTGCCATGAATAGGGATAAAATATAATAAAATGCAAAAAAAAAGACCGCTGAAGTGGCAACTGCACTTATTAAACGCTATCTTAATGCAAATTCAGCATCCAATTGCTAGGGGGGCATAAAAATATTTCTTTTGCAATACTAGTACACGTAAAACACACCAAAAGTGCACATAAAACTTTATGTTTTCCTGTGGCAATTCGCAAGTGCAATAATATGAAAAATTCACTCTCGATAAAAATCCCAGAGTGCTATTTCGGCAGCCAACTGATCTAAATCGTTCATATTGTCACTGAAGGGTGCCATGAATCGGGATAAAATATAATAAAATGCAAAAAAAAGACCGCTGAAGTGGCAACTGCACTTATTAAACGCTATCTTGATGCAAATTCAGCATCCAATTGCTAGGGAGGCATAAAAATATTTCTTTTGCAATACTAGTACACGTAAAACACACCAAAAGTGCACATAAAGCTTTATGTTTTCCTGTGGCAATTCGCAAGTGCAATATATGAAAAATTCACTCTCGATAAAAATCCCAGAGTGCTATTTCGGCAGCCAACTGATCTAAATCGTTCATATTGTCATTGATGGGTGCCATGAATAGGGATAAAATATAATAAAATGCAAAAAAAAAGACCGCTGAAGTGGCAACTGCACTTATTAAACGCTATCTTGATGCAAATTCAGCATCCAATTGCTAGGGGGCATAAAAATATTTCTTTTGCAATACTAGTACACGTAAAACACACCAAAAGTGCACATAAAACTTTATGTTTTCCTGTGGCAATTCGCAAGTGCAATAATATGAAAAATTCACTCTCGATAAAAATCCCAGAGTGCTATTTCGGCAGCCAACTGATCTAAATCGTTCATGTTGTCACTGATAGGTGCCATAAATAGGGATAAAATATAATAAAATGCAATAAAAAGACCGCTGAAGTCGCAAATGCACTTATTAAACGCTATCTTAATGAAAATTCAATATCCCATTACTAGGAGGAGTTTAAAGATATTTCTTTTGTAATTCTGGTACACGTAAAACAAACCAAAGGTGCACATAAAGTTTTATGTTTCCCTGTGGCCATTCGCAAGTGCAATAATACGAAAAATTAACTCTCAATAAAAATCCCAGAGTGCTATTTCGGCAGCCAACTGATCTAAATCGTGCATATTATCACCGATTGGTGCCATGAAAAGGGATAAAATATAATAAAATGCAATAAAAAGGCCGCTGAAGTGGCAACTGCACTTATTAAACGCTATCTTGATGCAAATTCAGCATCCAATTGCTAGGGGGGCATAAAAATATTTCTTTTGCAAAACTAGTACACGTAAAACACACCAAAAGTGCACATAAAGCTTTATGTTTTCCTGTGGCAATTCGCAAGTGCAATAATATGAAAAATTCACTCTCGATAAAAATCCCAGAGTGCTATTTCGGCAGCCAACTGATCTAAATCGTTCATATTGTCACTGATGGGTGCCATAAATAGGGATAAAATATAATAAAATGCAATAAAAAGACCGCTGAAGTCGCAAATGCACTTATTAAACGCTATCTTAATGAAAATTCAATATCCCATTACTAGGAGGAGTTTAAAGATATTTCTTTTGTAATTCTGGTACACGTAAAACAAACCAAAGGTGCACATAAAGTTTTATGTTTCCCTGTGGCCATTCGCAAGTGCAATAATACGAAAAATTAACTCTCAATAAAAATCCCAGAGTGCTATTTCGGCAGCCAACTGATCTAAATCGTGTATATTATCACCGATTGGTGCCATGAAAAGGGATAAAATATAATAAAATGCAATAAAAAGACCGCTGAAGTGGCAACTGCACTTATTAAACGCTATCTTGATGCAAATTCAGCATCCAATTGCTAGGGAGGCATAAAAATATTTCTTTTGCAATACTAGTACACGTAAAACACACCAAAAGTGCACATAAAGCTTTATGTTTTCCTGTGGCAATTCGCAAGTGCAATAATATGAAAAATTCACTCTCGATAAAAATCCCAGAGTGCTATTTCGGCAGCCAACTGATCTAAATCGTTCATATTGTCACTGATGGGTGCCATGAATAGGGATAAAATATAATAAAATGCAAAAAAAAGACCGCTGAAGTGGCAACTGCACTTATTAAACGCTATCTTGATGCAAATTCAGCATCCAATTGCTAGGGGGGCATAAAAATATTTCTTTTGCAATACTAGTACACGTAAAACACACCAAAAGTGCACATAAAGCTTTATGTTTTCCTGTGGCAATTCGCAAGTGCAATAATATGAAAAATTCACTCTCGATAAAAATCCCAGAGTGCTATTTCGGCAGCCAACTGATCTAAATCGTTCACATTGTCACTGATGGGTGCCATGAATAGGGATAAAATATAATAAAATGCAAAAAAAAGACCGCTGAAGTGGCAACTGCAGTTATTAAACGCTATCTTGATGCAAATTCAGCATCCAATTGCTAGGGGGGCATAAAAATATTTTTTTTGCAATACTAGTACACGTAAAACACACCAAAAGTGCACATAAAGCTTTATGTTTTCCTGTGGCAATTCGCAAGTGCAATAATATGAAAAATTCACTCTCGATAAAAATCCCAGAGTTCTATTTCGGCAGCCAACTGATCTAAATCGTTCATGTTGTCACTGATAGGTGCCATAAATAGGGATAAAATATAATAAAATGCAATAAAAAGACCGCTGAAGTCGCAAATGCACTTATTAAACGCTATCTTAATGAAAATTCAATATCCCATTACTAGGAGGAGTTTAAAGATATTTCTTTTGTAATTCTGGTACACGTAAAACAAACCAAAGGTGCACATAAAGTTTTATGTTTCCCTGTGGCCATTCGCAAGTGCAATAATACGAAAAATTAACTCTCAATAAAAATCCCAGAGTGCTATTTCGGCAGCCAACTGATCTAAATCGTGCATATTATCACCGATTGGTGCCATGAAAAGGGATAAAATATAATAAAATGCAATAAAAAGACCGCTGAAGTGGCAACTGCACTTATTAAACGCTATCTTGATGCAAATTCAGCATCCAATTGCTAGGGGGGCATAAAAATATTTCTTTTGCAATACTAGTACACGTAAAACACACCAAAAGTGCACATAAAGCTTTATGTTTTCCTGTGGCAATTCGCAAGTGCAATAATATGAAAAATTCACTCTCGATAAAAATCCCAGAGTGCTATTTCGGCAGCCAACTGATCTAAATCGTTCATATTGTCACTGATGGGTGCCATAAATAGGGATAAAATATAATAAAATGCAATAAAAAGACAGCTGAAGTCGCAAATGCACTTATTAAACGCTATCTTAATGCAAAACAGCATTCAATTGGTAGGATGGACATAAAGATGTTTCTTTTGCAATACTAGTACATACACTAAATTACACCATAAACACACATAATGCTTTATGTTTCCCTGTGGCTATACGCTAGTGCATAATCTGAAAAACACACACTGGATAAGAATCCCAGGGTGCTATTTCGTTAGCCACATGTACTAAATCGTTCATATTGTCACTGATGGGTGCCATGAATAGGGATAAAATATAATAAAATGCAATGAAAAGTCCGTTGAATTCGCAAATTCACCTATTAAACGCTATCTTAATGCAAATTCAGCATCCAATGATCGAAGGGCCGTAAAGATATTTCATTTGCAATACTAGTACACGTAATAGACACCAGAAGTGCACATAAAACTTTATGTTTCCCTGTTACCATACGCAAGTGCATAATCTGAAAAATACATACTCGACAAGAATCCCAGAGTGCTATTTCGGCAGCCAGCTGTGCTAAATCGTTCATATTGTCACTGATGGGTGCCATAAATACGGATAAAATATAATAAAATGCAATGAAAAGTCCGTTGAAGTCGCAAATGCACTTATTAAACGCTATCTTAATGCAAATTCAGCATCCAATTGATAGGAGGGACATAAAGATATTTCTTTTGCAATACTAGTACACGTAAAACACACCAAAAGTGCACATAAAGCTTTATGTTTTCCTGTGGCAATTCGCAAGTGCAATAATATGAAAAATTCACTCTCGATAAAAATCCCAGAGTGCTATTTCGGCAGCCAACTGATCTAAATCGTTCACATTGTCACTGATGGGTGCCATGAATAGGGATAAAATATAATAAAATGCAAAAAAAAGACCGCTGAAGTGGCAACTGCACTTATTAAACGCTATCTTGATGCAAATTCAGCATCCAATTGCTAGGGGGGCATAAAAATATTTTTTTTGCAATACTAGTACACGTAAAACACACCAAAAGTGCACATAAAGCTTTATGTTTTCCTGTGGCAATTCGCAAGTGCAATAATATGAAAAATTCACTCTCGATAAAAATCCCAGAGTGCTATTTCGGCAGCCAACTGATCTAAATCGTTCATGTTGTCACTGATAGGTGCCATAAATAGGGATAAAATATAATAAAATGCAATAAAAAGACCGCTGAAGTCGCAAATGCACTTATTAAACGCTATCTTAATGAAAATTTAATATCCCATTACTAGGAGGAGTTTAAAGATATTTCTTTTGTAATTCTGGTACACGTAAAACAAACCAAAGGTGCACATAAAGTTTTATGTTTCCCTGTGGCCATTCGCAAGTGCAATAATACGAAAAATTAACTCTCAATAAAAATCCCAGAGTGCTATTTCGGCAGCCAACTGATCTAAATCGTGCATATTATCACCGATTGGTGCCATGAAAAGGGATAAAATATAATAAAATGCAATAAAAAGGCCGCTGAAGTGGCAACTGCACTTATTAAACGCTATCTTGATGCAAATTCAGCATCCAATTGCTAGGGGGGCATAAAAATATTTCTTTTGCAATACTAGTACACGTAAAACACACCAAAAGTGCACATAAAGCTTTATGTTTTCCTGTGGCAATTCGCAAGTGCAATAATATGAAAAATTCACTCTCGATAAAAATCCCAGAGTGCTATTTCGGCAGCCAACTGATCTAAATCGTTCATATTGTCACTGATGGGTGCCATAAATAGGGATAAAATATAATAAAATGCAATAAAAAGACAGCTGAAGTCGCAAATGCACTTATTAAACGCTATCTTAATGCAAAACAGCATTCAATTGGTAGGATGGACATAAAGATGTTTCTTTTGCAATACTAGTACATACACTAAATTACACCATAAACACACATAATGCTTTATGTTTCCCTGTGGCTATACGCTAGTGCATAATCTGAAAAACACACACTGGATAAGAATCCCAGGGTGCTATTTCGTTAGCCACATGTACTAAATCGTTCATATTGTCACTGATGGGTGCCATGAATAGGGATAAAATATAATAAAATGCAATGAAAAGTCCGTTGAATTCGCAAATTCACCTATTAAACGCTATCTTAATGCAAATTCAGCATCCAATGATCGAAGGGCCGTAAAGATATTTCATTTGCAATACTAGTACACGTAATAGACACCAGAAGTGCACATAAAACTTTATGTTTCCCTGTTACCATACGCAAGTGCATAATCTGAAAAATACATACTCGACAAGAATCCCAGAGTGCTATTTCGGCAGCCAGCTGTGCTAAATCGTTCATATTGTCACTGATGGGTGCCATAAATACGGATAAAATATAATAAAATGCAATGAAAAGTCCGTTGAAGTCGCAAATGCACTTATTAAACGCTATCTTAATGCAAATTCAGCATCCAATTGATAGGAGGGACATAAAGATATTTCTTTTGCAATACTAGTACACGTAAAACACACCAAAAGTGCACATAAAGTTTTATGTTTCCCTGTTGCCATTCGCATGTGCAATAATATGAAAAATTCACTCTCGATAAAAATCCCAGAGTGCTATTTCGGCAGCCAGCTGTACTAAATCGTTCATATTGTCGCTGATGGGGGCCATGAATAAGGATAAAATATAATAAAATGCAATAAAAAGACCGCTGAAGTCACAAATGCACTTATTAAACGCTATCTTAATGAAAATTCAATATCCCATTACTAGGAGGAGTTTAAAGATATTTCTTTTGCAATACTGGTACACGTAAAACACACCAAAAGTGCACATACAGTTTTATGTTTCCGTGTGGCAATTCGCAAGTGCAATAATACGAAAAATTCACTCTCAATAAAAATCCCAGAGTGCTATTTCGGCAGCCAACTGATCTAAATCGTGCATATTATCACCGATTGGTGCCATGAAAAGGGATAAAATATAATAAAATGCAATAAAAAGACCGCTGAAGTGGCAACTGCACTTACTAAACGCTATCTTGATGCAAATTCAGCATCCAATTGCTAGGGGGGCATAAAAATATTTCTTTTGCAATACTAGTACACGTAAAACACACCAAAAGTGCACATAAAGCTTTATGTTTTCCTGTGGCAATTCGCAAGTGCAATAATTTGAAAAATTCACTCTCGATAAAAATCCCAGAGTGCTATTTCGGCAGCCAACTGATCTAAATCATTCATATTGTCACTGATGGGTGCCATAAATACGGATAAAATATAATAAAATGCAATGAAAAGTCCGTTGAAGTCGCAAATGCACTTATTAAACGCTATCTTAATGAAAATTCAATATCCCATTACTAGGAGGAGTTTAAAGATATTTCTTTTGCAATACTGGTACACGTAAAACACACCAAAAGTGCACATACAGTTTTATGTTTCCGTGTGGCAATTCGCAAGTGCAATAATACGAAAAATTCACTCTCAATAAAAATCCCAGAGTGCTATTTCGGCAGCCAACTGATCTAAATCGTTCATATTGTCACTGATGGGTGCCATAAATAGGGATAAAATATAATAAAATGCAATAAAAAGACAGCTGAAGTCGCAAATGCACTTATTAAACGCTATCTTAATGCAAAACAGCATTCAATTGGTAGGATGGACATAAAGATGTTTCTTTTGCAATACTAGTACATACACTAAATTACACCATAAACACACATAATGCTTTATGTTTCCCTGTGGCTATACGCTAGTGCATAATCTGAAAAACACACACTGGATAAGAATCCCAGGGTGCTATTTCGTTAGCCACATGTACTAAATCGTTCATATTGTCACTGATGGGTGCCATGAATAGGGATAAAATATAATAAAATGCAATGAAAAGTCCGTTGAATTCGCAAATTCACCTATTAAACGCTATCTTAATGCAAATTCAGCATCCAATGATCGAAGGGCCGTAAAGATATTTCATTTGCAATACTAGTACACGTAATAGACACCAGAAGTGCACATAAAACTTTATGTTTCCCTGTTACCATACGCAAGTGCATAATCTGAAAAATACATACTCGACAAGAATCCCAGAGTGCTATTTCGGCAGCCAGCTGTGCTAAATCGTTCATATTGTCACTGATGGGTGCCATAAATACGGATAAAATATAATAAAATGCAATGAAAAGTCCGTTGAAGTCGCAAATGCACTTATTAAACGCTATCTTAATGCAAATTCAGCATCCAATTGATAGGAGGGACATAAAGATATTTCTTTTGCAATACTAGTACACGTAAAACACACCAAAAGTGCACATAAAGTTTTATGTTTCCCTGTTGCCATTCGCATGTGCAATAATATGAAAAATTCACTCTCGATAAAAATCCCAGAGTGCTATTTCGGCAGCCAGCTGTACTAAATCGTTCATATTGTCGCTGATGGGGGCCATGAATAAGGATAAAATATAATAAAATGCAATAAAAAGACCGCTGAAGTCACAAATGCACTTATTAAACGCTATCTTAATGAAAATTCAATATCCCATTACTAGGAGGAGTTTAAAGATATTTCTTTTGCAATACTGGTACACGTAAAACACACCAAAAGTGCACATACAGTTTTATGTTTCCGTGTGGCAATTCGCAAGTGCAATAATACGAAAAATTCACTCTCAATAAAAATCCCAGAGTGCTATTTCGGCAGCCAACTGATCTAAATCGTGCATATTATCACCGATTGGTGCCATGAAAAGGGATAAAATATAATAAAATGCAATAAAAAGACCGCTGAAGTGGCAACTGCACTTACTAAACGCTATCTTGATGCAAATTCAGCATCCAATTGCTAGGGGGGCATAAAAATATTTCTTTTGCAATACTAGTACACGTAAAACACACCAAAAGTGCACATAAAGCTTTATGTTTTCCTGTGGCAATTCGCAAGTGCAATAATTTGAAAAATTCACTCTCGATAAAAATCCCAGAGTGCTATTTCGGCAGCCAACTGATCTAAATCATTCATATTGTCACTGATGGGTGCCATAAATACGGATAAAATATAATAAAATGCAATGAAAAGTCCGTTGAAGTCGCAAATGCACTTATTAAACGCTATCTTAATGAAAATTCAATATCCCATTACTAGGAGGAGTTTAAAGATATTTCTTTTGCAATACTGGTACACGTAAAACACACCAAAAGTGCACATACAGTTTTATGTTTCCGTGTGGCAATTCGCAAGTGCAATAATACGAAAAATTCACTCTCAATAAAAATCCCAGAGTGCTATTTCGGCAGCCAACTGATCTAAATCGTTCATATTGTCACTGATGGGTGCCATAAATAGGGATAAAATATAATAAAATGCAATAAAAAGACAGCTGAAGTCGCAAATGCACTTATTAAACGCTATCTTAATGCAAAACAGCATTCAATTGGTAGGATGGACATAAAGATGTTTCTTTTGCAATACTAGTACATACACTAAATTGCACCATAAACACACATAATGCTTTATGTTTCCCTGTGGCTATACGCTAGTGCATAATCTGAAAAACACACACTGGATAAGAATCCCAGGGTGCTATTTCGTTAGCCACATGTACTAAATCGTTCATATTGTCACTGATGGGTGCCATGAATAGGGATAAAATATAATAAAATGCAATGAAAAGTCCGTTGAATTCGCAAATTCACCTATTAAACGCTATCTTAATGCAAATTCAGCATCCAATGATCGAAGGGCCGTAAAGATATTTCATTTGCAATACTAGTACACGTAATAGACACCAGAAGTGCACAAAAACTTTATGTTTCCCTGTTACCATACGCAAGTGCATAATCTGAAAAATACATACTCGACAAGAATCCCAGAGTGCTATTTCGGCAGCCAGCTGTGCTAAATCGTTCATATTGTCACTGATGGGTGCCATAAATACGGATAAAATATAATAAAATGCAATGAAAAGTCCGTTGAAGTCGCAAATGCACTTATTAAACGCTATCTTAATGCAAATTCAGCATCCAATTGATAGGAGGGACATAAAGATATTTCTTTTGCAATACTAGTACACGTAAAACACACCAAAAGTGCACATAAAGTTTTATGTTTCCCTGTTGCCATTCGCATGTGCAATAATATGAAAAATTCACTCTCGATAAAAATCCCAGAGTGCTATTTCGGCAGCCAGCTGTACTAAATCGTTCATATTGTCGCTGATGGGGGCCATGAATAAGGATAAAATATAATAAAATGCAATAAAAAGACCGCTGAAGTCACAAATGCACTTATTAAACGCTATCTTAATGAAAATTCAATATCCCATTACTAGGAGGAGTTTAAAGATATTTCTTTTGCAATACTGGTACACGTAAAACACACCAAAAGTGCACATACAGTTTTATGTTTCCGTGTGGCAATTCGCAAGTGCAATAATATGAAAAATTCACTCTCGATAAAAATCCCAGAGTGCTATTTCGGCAGCCAACTGATCTAAATCATTCATATTGTCACTGATGGGTGCCATAAATACGGATAAAATATAATAAAATGCAATGAAAAGTCCGTTGAAGTCGCAAATGCACTTATTAAACGCTATCTTAATGCAAATTCAGCATCCAATTGATAGGAGGGTCGTAAAGATATTTCTTTTGCAATACTGGTACACGTAAAACACACCAAAAGTGCACATAAAGCTTTATGTTTTCCTGTGCCCATTCCCAAGTGCAATAATCTGAAAAATTCACTCTCGATAAAAATCCCAGAGTGCCATTTCGGCAGCCAGCTGTACTAAATCGTTCATATTGTCACTGATGGGGTCCATGAATAAGGATAAAATATAATAAAATGCAATAAAAAGACCGCTGAAGTCGCAAATGCACTTATTAAACGCTATCTTAATGAAAATTCTATATCCCATTGCTAGGAGGAGTTTAAAGATATTTACAATACTGGTACACGTAAAACACACCAAAAGTGCACATAAAGTTTTATGTGTCCCTGTGGCCATTCGCAAGTGCAATAATACGAAAAATTCACTCTCAATAAAAATCCCAGAGTGCTATTTCGGCAGTCAACTGATTTAAATCGTGCATATTATCACCGATTGGTGCCATGAATAAGGATAAAATATAATAAAATGCAATAAAAAGACCGCTGAAGTGGCAACTGCACTTATTAAACGCTATGTTATTGAAAATTCAGCATCCAATTGCTAGGAGGGACATAAAGATGTTTCTTTTGCAATACTAGTACATACACTAATTTACTCCATAATGCACATAATGCTTTATGTTTTCCTGTGGTCATACGCTAGTGCATAATCTAAAAAACACACACTGAATAAGAATCATAGGGTGCTATTTAGACTGCCAGATGTACTAAATCGTTCATATTGTCACTGATGGGTGCCAGAAATAGGGCTAAATTATAATAAAATGCAATGAAAAGTCCGTTGAAGTTGCAAATGCACTTATTAAACGCTATCTTAATGCAAATTCAGCATCCAATTGAAAGGAGGGTCGTAAAGATATTTCTTTTACAACCTTAGTACACGTAAAACACATCAAAAGTGCACATAAGGCTTTATGTTTTCCTGTGGCCAGTCGCAAGTACATACTCTGTAATCACACACTCGATAAAAATTCCAGAGTAGTATTTCGGTAGCCAGCTGAACTAAATCGTTCATATTGTCACTGATGGGTGCCATGAACACGGATAAAATATAATAAAATGCAATGAAAAGTCCGCTGAAGTCGCAAATGCATTTATTAAACGCTATATTAATGAAAATTCAATATCCAATTGCTAGGAGGGGCTTAAAGATATTTCTTTTGCAATACTGGTACACGTAAAACACACCAAAAGTGCACATAAAGCTTTATGTTTTCCTGTGCCCATTCCCAAGTGCAATAATCTGAAAAATTCACTCTCGATAAAAATCCCAGAGTGCCATTTCGGCAGCCAGCTGTACTAAATCGTTCATATTATCACTGATGGGGGCCATGAATAAGGATAAAATATAATAAATCGTGCATATTATCACCAATTGGTGCCATGAAAAGGGATAAAATATAATAAAATGCAATAAAAAGACCGCTGAAGTGGCAACTGCACTTATTAAACGCTATCTTGATGCAAATTCAGCATCCAATTGCTAGGGGGGCATAAAAATATTTGTTTTGCAATACTAGTACACGTAGAACACACCAAAAGTGCACATAAAGCTTTATGTTTTCCTGTGGCAATTCGCATGTGCAATAATATGAAAAATTCACTCTCGATAAAAATCCCAGAGTGCTATTTCGGCAGCCAACTGATCTAAATCGTTCATATTGTCATTGATGGGTGCCATGAATAGGGATAAAATATAATAAAATGCAAAAAAAAAGACCGCTGAAGTGGCAACTGCACTTATTAAACGCTATCTTGATGCAAATTCAGCATCCAATTGCTAGGGGGGCATAAAAATATTTCTTTTGCAATACTAGTACACGTAAAACACACCAAAAGTGCACATACAGCTTTATGTTTTCCTGTGGCAATTCGCAAGTGCAATAATATGAAAAATTCACTCTCGATAAAAATCCCAGAGTGCTATTTCGGCAGGCAACTGATCTAAATCGTTCATATTGTCACTGATGGGTGCCATGAATCGGGATAAAATATAATAAAATGCAAAAAAAAGACCGCTGAAGTGGCAACTGCACTTATTAAACGCTATCTTGATGCAAATTCAGCATCCAATTGCTAGGGAGGCATAAAAATATTTCTTTTGCAATACTAGTACACGTAAAACACACCAAAAGTGCACATAAAGCTTTATGTTTTCCTGTGGCAATTCGCAAGTGCAATAATATGAAAAATTCACTCTCGATAAAAATCCCAGAGTGCTATTTCGGCAGCCAACTGATCTAAATCGTTCATATTGTCACTGATGGGTGCCATGAATAGGGATAAAATATAATAAAATCCAAAAAAAAGACCGCTGAAGTGGCAACTGCACTTATTAAACGCTATCTTGATGCAAATTCAGCATCCAATTGCTAGGGGGGCATAAAAATATTTCTTTTGCAATACTAGTACACGTAAAACACACCAAAAGTGCACATAAAGCTTTATGTTTTCCTGTGGCAATTCGCAAGTGCAATAATATGAAAAATTCACTCTCGATAAAAATCCCAGAGTGCTATTTCGGCAGCCAACTGATCTAAATCGTTCATATTGTCACTGATGGGTGCCATGAATAGGGATAAAATATAGAAAAATGCAAAAAAAAGACCGCTGAAGTGGCAACTGCACTTATTAAACGCTATCTTGATGCAAATTCAGCATCCAATTGCTAGGGGGGCATAAAAATATTTTTTTTGCAATACTAGTACACGTAAAACACACCAAAAGTGCACATAAAGCTTTATGTTTTCCTGTGGCAATTCGCAAGTGCAATAATATGAAAAATTCACTCTCGATAAAAATCCCAGAGTGCTATTTCGGCAGCCAACTGATCTAAATCGTTCATGTTGTCACTGATAGGTGCCATAAATAGGGATAAAATATAATAAAATGCAATAAAAAGACCGCTGAAGTCGCAAATGCACTTATTAAACGCTATCTTAATGAAAATTCAATATCCCATTACTAGGAGGAGTTTAAAGATATTTCTTTTGTAATTCTGGTACACGTAAAACAAACCAAAGGTGCACATAAAGTTTTATGTTTCCCTGTGGCCATTCGCAAGTGCAATAATACGAAAAATTCACTCTCAATAAAAATCCCAGAGTGCTATTTCGGCAGCCAACTGATCTAAATCGTGCATATTATCACCGATTGGTGCCATGAAAAGGGATAAAATATAATAAAATGCAATAAAAAGACCGCTGAAGTGGCAACTGCACTTATTAAACGCTATCTTGATGCAAATTCAGCATCCAATTGCTAGGGGGGCATAAAAATATTTCTTTTGCAATACTAGTACACGTAAAACACACCAAAAGTGCACATAAAGCTTTATGTTTTCCTGTGGCAATTCGCAAGTGCAATAATATGAAAAATTCACTCTCGATAAAAATCCCAGAGTGCTATTTCGGCAGCCAACTGATCTAAATCGTTCATATTGTCACTGATGGGTGCCATAAATAGGGATAAAATATAATAAAATGCAATAAAAAGACAGCTGAAGTCGCAAATGCACTTATTAAACGCTATCTTAATGAAAATTCAATATCCCATTACTAGGAGGAGTTTAAAGATATTTCTTTTGCAATACTGGTACACGTAAAACACACCAAAAGTGCACATACAGTTTTATGTTTCCGTGTGGCAATTCGCAAGTGCAATAATACGAAAAATTCGCTCTCAATAAAAATCCCAGAGTGCTATTTCGGCAGCCAACTGATCTAAATCGTGCATATTATCACCGATTGGTGCCATGAAAAGGGATAAAATATAATAAAATGCAATAAAAAGACCGCTGAAGTGGCAACTGCACTTATTACACGCTATCTTGATGCAAATTCAGCATCCAATTGCTAGTGGGGCATAAAAATATTTCTTTTGCAATACTAGTACACGTAAAACACACCAAAAGTGCACATAAAGCTTTATGTTTTCCTGTGGCAATTCGCAAGTGCAATAATATGAAAAATTCACTCTCGATAAAAATCCCAGAGTGCTATTTCGGCAGCCAACTGATCTAAATCGTTCATATTGTCACTGATGGGTGCCATGAATAGGGATAAAATATAATAAAATGCAATAAAAAGACCGCTGAAGTCGCAAATGCACTTATTAAACGCTATCTTAATGCAAATTCAGCATTCAATTGGTAGGAGGGACATAAAGATGTTTCTTTTGCAATACTAGTACATACACTAAATTACACCATAAACACACATAATGCTTTATGTTTCCCTGTGGCTATACGCTAGTGCATAATCTGAAAAACACACACTGGATAAGAATCCCAGGGTGCTATTTCGTTAGCCACATGTACTAAATCGTTCATATTGTCACTGATGGGTGCCATGAATAGGGATAAAATATAATAAAATGCAATGAAAAGTCCGTTGAATTCGCAAATTCACCTATTAAACGCTATCTTAATGCAAATTCAGCATCCAATGATCGAAGGGCCGTAAAGATATTTCATTTGCAATACTAGTACACGTAATAGACACCAGAAGTGCACATAAAACTTTATGTTTCCCTGTTACCATACGCAAGTGCATAATCTGAAAAATACATACTCGATAAGAATCCCAGAGTGCTATTTCGGCAGCCAGCTGTGCTAAATCGTTCATATTGTCACTGATGGGTGCCATAAATAAGGATAAAATATAATAAAATGCAATGAAAAGTCCGTTGAAGTCGTAAATGCACTTATTAAACGCTATCTTAATGCAAATTCAGCATCCAATTGATAGGAGGGTCGTAAAGATATTTCTTTTGCAATACTAGTAGACGTAATACACACCAAAAGTGCACATAAAGCTTTATGTTTTCCTGTGCCCATTCCCAAGTGCAATAATCTGAAAAAATCACTCTTGATAAAAATCCCAGAGTGCCATTTCGGCAGCCAGCTTATCTAAATCGTGCATATTGTCACCGATTGGTGCCATCAATAGGGATATAATATAATAAAATGCTATGAAACATCCGCTGAAGTCGCAAATGCACATATTAAACGCTATATTAATGCAAATTCGGCATCTAATTGCTAGGAGAGGCATAAAAATATGTCTTTTGCAATACTAGTACACGTAAAACACAGCAAAAGTGCACATAAAACTTTATGTTTTTCGGTGACCATACGCAATTGCATAATCTGAAAAATACATACTCGATAAAAATCCCAGAGTGCTATTTCGGCAGTCAGCTGTACTAAATCGTTCATATTGTCAGTGATGGGTGCCATAAATACGGATAAAATTAATAAAATTCAATGAAAAATCCGCTGAAGTTGCAAATGCACTTATTAAACGCTATATTAATGCAAATTCGGCATCTAATTGCTAGGAGAGGCATAAAAATATGTCTTTTGCAATACTAGTACACGTAAAACACAGCAAAAGTGCACATAAAGCTTTATTTTCCTGTGGCCATTCGTAAGTGCAATAATCTGCAAAAATTCACTCTCGATAAAAATCCCAGAGTGCTATTTCGGCAGCCAGCTGGACTATATCGTTCATATTATCACTGATGGGTGCCATGAATAGAGATAAAATATAATAAAATGCAATAAAAAGCCCGCTTAATTGGCAAATGCACTTATTAAACGCTATCTAAATATAAATTCAGCATTCAATTGCTAGGAGGGGCATAAAGATTTGTTTTGAAAGACTAGTATAGTTAGAACACATCAGAAATGAACATAAAGTTTTATGTTTTCCTGTGGCCATTCGCAAGTGCATAATCCGAAAAATACACACTCGAATCCCAGAGTGCTATTTGGGGCTGTGATTTTCTGCATTTACAATATATGTTTAACATATATTACTATAAGTATGATGTTAGAAAATGATTTGAGATCTGGACGACTTCCAGTAGCTGTTTGTGCTCAAAACAATAGTGCTACCGAAGAGCTGCTTAAGGAAAATCGAAATAGAGAGAGTTTCAACAAAAACTAGGTACTGTAAGAATAGAGCCTTTGGGGTGTTATATCTTACATAAATATGCTCATATATACTGGTTGAAATAAAACGCGTGTTTGCTTTATGAACCAATATAATGAACTCTCTAAACTTTGTTTGCGATCGTCACCTTAACAACCTAAAACAAGTGACAATCGTAACATTACTCCCCCCCTGCCCCAAAGAGAAAAAGAGCGAGGGAGGCCAGGTAGGAAAACTAATATAACCCCTATGAAAGTGACAGGTTTATATTTAGCTACAAAACCTCCTGGATCTTTTCAACTATCCTTAAAAACTAATAACAATAAATGATAACAATAAATAAAGGTAACAATAAACAATAACACAACACTACACATGCACTGCCACTGGTCACACGAGTCTGGGTCGTTGATCGAGCGTCTCCTTCTACTTCCGAGATGAAAGCTGGAAAAGATAGAAAAAAAGGCAAGCATGCATGAAAAAGTAAAAAATAAAAAGAAACAAACAAATAAACACATGGAAGCGTGGAAGCTTTGTTTATCTAAAAAGTAGGCGGGATCAGCCGAATAAAACTGCCTGTCTCGGTAAGGCCTTCCAGTGACATGTAGTATTGGATCATTCACAGCAGATAACATTTTACCCAACAGCTGAGTGTGAGTAAGCTGAGAAGTCGGTAGATTCCACAATTTTTGTTAAACGAAGAACAAAAACAAGCACGGATAGGCTGGTTCATATTTATGTTAGAAAAGTTCGATGCAGTTATTACCGGTGAGTCTTGGATCAATAATTATGATTCAACGCTAAACAACAGTCAAGTGTTTGGGCTTTTGAAACTGAGGCTATGCCGAGAAAAGTCATTCGCAGTAAAAGAAAAAAAAATATTGCTGCTTTCGTCAGACGCAGTGGTCTATTTGCGGATGTAATTGTTTTACACGATTGTAAAATTGTAACTTTTCATTTGTATCTACGTATACATAAGTTTGCCTTTGTTAAGTATTGGAAAAATTGTGTAATAATCGGAAAAAAACTGGTTTGCGTGGCATTATTTTACACCAGGGTAATGCAACTCCGCATACGACCGCATTGCTTGGGGGGAAACATTCTGACAAACAATGAAGTTAGTTAAAATTCATATATCCCTTGCAACTAACAATAAATTAACTGACTAGCCTTCGTAAAGTAGGTCTTTTGCACAGGAGTAGATCGATAACGCAACTTGCTGAAGTGTCTTAATATGGCGATATCTAGCAACTGTTTACTACAACAATAATGTATTAATAAGTATCTCTTGTTCAATCGAAGTTTCGACGTAGGTGATAAAACTAGACATTTGCAAAAAGGCAGTCGTATATGTGCCATGTACGAATCGTAGTAAGTACATTTTCTATAGTATAACTGAAAATCTATAAAACTGCATTTACGGGCGGGTTTTGCACTAAACTGCATAATCCGGGTCAATGCCCATCTTCTATCAGCTTCCCTTATAGTTTTAGTCATGGTTACTAGAGAAACATGGTTAATAATAATTAATATTAACAATAGGAGGGGAATTGTTCTTCACTACATTAATAAACCGAGTACATGGATCTGTTAAACTCGATACAATATTTGAACTCTGTAGATACCCACTTCTGCTTGCAAACACTTCAGGTGTAGGTATATACAATATTTGTAAATGTGTAATATTTCAGTAAGTTAATGCCTGACCCGTAGTTGTAATAATATTACTTTCTTTCAGAATCTTATCAAAACTTGAAGTGCAACATTTATGGAATAGCAACGAGGTGTCTTCTCTGATTCTATAGTTTTGTCATAGCTACTTCAGGTATGTGGGAATGTGGGAAATGATTGTGAACGTCAAAAACTTTTAACCTACCTAATAATTCAGAATCGCGCCCTAACCTTTATGTTAATATTGTATCTTTAATGTCGCTTATGAACCTGTTAATTGTAATTCTAAAAATGGTTAATTACCTACTTAGAATATTGTTCATGATACTGAAATACCATGGGTTGTTTCCATTGAATTTCAGCTCTAATTTGTGCCATTAGAATGTTACCAATACACGAATATTTCTAGAAGTTCAGCAATGTTCTTAGCCAATAGAGTAGTATCATCTGCAATTTTCTTCCTCTGAAGTTCTCCAAACTTATTATAAATTTGCCATAGGCATTGAACAATCTTTGAGACAGAATACAGTCTTATCTTGAGCCTTCCTTGATGTTAAGTTTTGATTGGGATTAGGACCTGGCATTCACCTCTCTAGCACAGAATAAACACCTAACGGACTGAGAAGCAACAATCGCGGCGGCGCCTTTGATGTTCAAGTAGCTGATTTCAGCTATGGCGGCGATATTGAAAGAGAGTACATCAAGCGGAATATTAAAAAAATTACATATGATTGCACACCTTTTAATACACTTATGTTCAAATAAATCTATTTTTCTACTAATTTCTAATAAAACACGGTAGTAAATCGCTCAAATTGTGTTAAAACCAACTCGCTGGCAACATGACCACACGCTAATTTTTAGACACTTGCCAAACAGAGAGTGTCGCTTCTCAGTTCGTTAGGTATTTATTGCGTGTCTCTACGGCTATGACGAATCAGCTGTTGGAATCTAACAAGCACAAGCCATCAACGGCCCTCCTTGATTGTTCGTGAAATTTAGCATTGGCATTTTCCTATGTACGACATTTCCGTTCACTTCTGGTATATGCGGATTTTTTTACAACTGGCACTTTTTACATTTTCTATACATACACTACGTTTCAATTCGATTAGCAAATGGTTGTTCTTCCATCAGGGCGGTTTTTCCACGTTTCTATATGCATTTCTTGGTGTTTTAAGAAAGTTTTTTTTATTTGTAGTTGTTTCTCCACTGCAAAGTTAATTCAATTCTCTTCATTTTTTTGTGTCTTCTACATTTTCCACTATTGGCCTGTTTCTTTTTTCCTGTCCTACTTTTGCGTTGTAATACAATTATTATATTTATATCGAATTTCAGTACTTATTCATATATTTTTTGTAGTTTGCTTATTTTCTTATTCGTTCCTATTTTCGTTGCCGTATTTGCTATCTTGGGGCTATCTTTTTGCATCGTTAATGGTTTTTTGCAGTCTGTTTTCCTTTCATTTATAGGCTGCCTTCATCTTCATCCATTAGCAATAAATTTACTAGACAATAGTCAACAGACTAGGAGACTAAAACGGAAAACACCACTGGATCTTGTGCATCAGTCGTAAACATTATAATAAACATTATCACTATTAATAAACGTTCTATTTTATTTACCTGTATCATAAACTCGTGAACTATTGTACGCTTGTCAAGTTAGAGCTGTATGCATGATTTATGTTTTATGTTTTATGTATGTTATGTATGTTTATATATACGTAATTCTACATCGGAAAATACTTAAATTGTATATTAGCATATAGAGTTCGTGATCACTGGAACACACATCTCTCATAACATTGTCCCACTCAATATATATATGCCTATTGTTTGTATTAACAAATTGCATAATAAACGTTCAACAAAAAAAATTTATAATTAAGCAGTGAAGCTGTCAAGTACCTAGGGGTTTAACTATATACCCATCTGGCATGGAGTAATCACGTTAACAAAAGATTAAATCAAGGATATATGAGGCTAGTACAGCTACATCCATTGATCAGCAGGAACACCCCTCTTCAGCGTGTATGCGTCTTGCTATTATACAAAACACTACTTAGGCCATTTATCATTTACGCCTATCCGGTGTGGTGCAATACCTCAGCTACCAACTTCAAAAACTGCAGGTTTTTCAAAATAAGATACTCCGATAGGCCATTAATGCTCCTTGGTATATGCGCAATGAACAAATTCATTATGAATTAGCAATGGGCAAATTCGACCAATTCGTATCCAGGCTTACTAAAAACTTCTTTAACAACATGCAGAACAGCAACATAGATATTCTACAACAACTAGGCCGGAAAAATATGTACACCCGCTTGAAAAAACGCTTACCGCAAGACATCATCGCTTAGATCACGGATCAGTGGACACTACTATATCAAAGCAAACTCTTTTAAATGATAAATTCCTTCACTGTCATTTCCAACAAAGATAATATTATTAATATTAATATATTATACCAACTATGTATAACATTGTAAAATGTTGATCTGGTTAGCCTTAAATTTAAAAAAAGAGAAATCTTTAACATAACTATTAAAAACTTCAGTTTCAAACGCTAATTTGCCGTTAGGGATATTAAATTAATGTATCCACAATAATTTGAAACAAGTTAATTCTTTATGTCTTTTATGATTTTTTTCATCAATATAGTAAATAAATATGGACTCGATACACCACCTTGTCTTGCTCCTACATTCGTGAAAAATTCATCTGATGTCTGATTATTAAGCCTTACTGTGTGTTTTCTGTTCCTGTATTTTTCTATTGTGTATTCTCTAAGCTTCCCACATCCCAGCTCTGTATTGTCTTTTCATATATAATGCAACTAGTGGCTTCTTGATTATCAAATAATCATTTCTGTTTACACGAGATATATTGTTTGGCAATTACGCGAGTCCGAAGGACGAGCGTAATTGCCTAAAACAATATATCGAGTGGAAACAGAAATGATTTGATAATCGAGAAGACACGAGTTGCATTCGGCTAGATTATATCACGAGTCAATAAACAACGTTTGAATAGTGTAGTTTAAATATTAAAAGTACAGTTAATGTAGTTGTTATGACAATTGTACTGACAGCAGGTAACGTGATGTTTGTGAAGGCGTGTGATTATCACCTATTAATCAGGAAGGTATGTGATTGTCAGTTGCTATGTACATTATCAAAAGTTAGTACATGCGTAACTATGCATTTTACCGTTTTTCATTGGTTTATGTTAGAGGGAGTGGTATAATCCTTGTAATTTTTATAAACATATTGATTTTTTGTTGCCAAATAGTTCTCCCATCTACATTTCTTTGCTCGCCCGCCAAACATTCGTTGGTACACCAGTCATTTTGCGCCCTAGGTATACAAATAACTATTTAGTATTTGTTCCCTAAAATGTCCTTGATTTTTTATCCAGAAAACAAACTAGAAATTCTTTGTTTTTATTTCAATTATTTTTATTTTTAGATGCAATAACTACCAAACTGCATTATTATCTCCAAAATATATGAATTGTTATATGAAAGAAATTGAAAAACGAATGTTGTCGATGATTTTGAGGAAGAGAACAAACATTTGTCATGATAGTTAACAAATTCTTGCTGCAGCCGTTTTAAGAAAACCATGTTTGTTTTTTTTTGTTGTCAATGAGATATGCAAACATGAAATTCTTGCATACTTACCTATACAAGAGCACAGATGGCCATAAATTTAATGACATTTTTAAAAATAATAATTAATAAACCTGCTTGTGTGTAATTACTTTGTGCGTACAATATTGCTGTGTTACTCGGTTTCTAATAGGTTAATGACAATCCTTTTTGTTGTAGGTATGAAGATATTCTACTTCTGTTAGCTGATATATAAAAAGAAACTGACGTACATACAAACATAATGGAAATTAAACAAGAAACTGTAGATAGTAAGTTAGGAATTGCAACGTGTATATCACAGAACATGGCTAAAGATGAACATTTTGATAAGTTGGATATCAAACAAGAAAGCATCGAAAGTTATAATAACATCGGTGGCTGTGAAGAAATGGGTATTAAAGAAGAAGACTTCAAATTAAACAATGAAAGTTGTGAATACAAGGTAATGCAAAAATGTCATTTTATTGCACATATGGGAACCCAAACCCAAACAGTGGGGAAACCATACAGTTGCTCTGATTGCAAGTACAAAGCAACATGTAAAAATAGCTTAGTTGAACATATGAGGCGTCATACAGGAGAAAAACTGTACAGTTGCTCTGTTTGTGAATATAAAGCAACGAAAAAAATTCATTTTACTGTACATATGAGAACTCACACGGGAGAAAAACCATACAGTTGCTCTGTTTGCAACTACAAAGCAACACAAAAATAGTTTAGTTGCACATATGAGACTTCATACAGGAGACAAACCATACAGTTGTTGTGTTTGTGATTACAAAGCAACAACAAAAAGTAATTTAAGTACACATAAAATGTCGCATACAGGGGCAAAACCGTACAGTTGCTCTGTTTGTGAATACAAAGCAAGGAAGAAAAGTCATTTTACTGCACATATGAGAACTCATACGGGAGATAAACCTTACAGTTGCTCTGAGTGCAACTACAAAGCGACACATAAAAATAGTTTATTTGCACATATGAGGCTTCATACAGGAGAAAAACCGTATAGTTGCTCTGTTTGTGATTACAAAGCGACACATAAAAACAGTTTAGTTGGCCATATGAGGCTTCACACAGGTGAGAAACCATACAGTTGCTCTGTTTGTGATTATAGAGCTACAACAAAAAGTAATTTGATTACACATAAAATGTCACATACAGGTTATAAACCATACAGTTGCTCTGTTTGTGAATACAAAGCAAAAAAGAAGAGTCATTTTATTGCACATCTGAAAACTCATATAGGAGAGAAACCGTACAGTTGCTCCGACTGCAATTACAGAACGGCATATGAAAATAATTTATTTGCACATATAAGGCGTCATACAGGAGAAAAACCGTACAGTTGCTCCGAATGCAACTACAAAGCGACACACAAAAACAGTTTAGCTGTACACATGAGGCGTCATACAGGAGAGAAACCTTATAGTTGTTCTATTTGTGAATACAAAGCAACAACGGAAAGTATTTTAATTGCACATAATATGTCGCATACAGGGGTAAAACCATACAGTTGCTCTGTTTGTGAATACAAAGCAACACGAAAAGAACACTTAGTTAGACATATGAAGTCACACACAGGAGAAAAACCATATAGTTGCTCTGTTTGTGAATACAAGGCAATACAGAAAAGTGATGTAGTTATACATATGAGGTCTCATACGGGAGAAAAGCCTTATAGTTGCTCTGTTTGTGATTATAAAACAGCATATAACAATCATTTTGTTGCACATATGAGGATACATGCAGCAGATAATTCTTATTATAGTTGCTGTGTTTGTGAATACAAGGCAACACAGAAAAGTTGTTTAATTAGACATATGAGGTCTCATTCAGGAGAAAAACCGTATAGTTGTTCTGTTTGCAAATACAAAGCAACTCAGAAAAGTAGTTTAATTAGACATATGAGATTACACTCAGGAGAAAAGCCTTATAGTTGCTCTGTTTGTGAATATAAAGCAACACACAAAAGTAGTTTAACTAGGCATACGAGGATTCATGTAGGAGAGAAACTATAAAGTTGCTTGGTTTGTGAATACAAAGCAACAGAGAGGAGTAGTTTAATTAAGCATATGAAGCATGATACAGGAAAAATCCACACAGTTGCTGAGATAAGACAGAAGTATCATATATGGAAATATATTGTCACACACAGGAGAAAGTCATATGAGTAATTTTATTTTTATATCAATGGTAGGAGGCTGATATCACTTGTTAATTGTTGTTAGTATAAGAGTGTTTTGTGAGAGTGCAACAGTGTCTAGGTGAACATCTTGCATTTGTCATAAAAATGTGTTACAAATGAAATAGCTTTGTAATTAGGTGGAGAACTTTATGCTATCATTTTAATATTAACCAAAATAATGTGTTATCAGCTCACAATTAAACTACATTACGTCACTCTTTGGATATTTTTAGGTCAGATTAGCCCATAGGATTTACATTTATTCTCAATAATGCTGATTATTATACTCGTACATAATAAAAAACTATATACACTGTTATGTGCCTTATTGGCAGGTTATTTCTATATCTAATTGTTTCTGTATGATTAATAGTAATGTCCTATCCTTTTCCTGTAATGCAAAACAATTTTGTCTTATCTAAAAAAAACAAGAAGGAAAACTGATTGATATTTCTAGTGATATAATATCCAAAGTAAAATCTTCTTTTGTCTCTAGCATCATTTTTGTGTCGTTTACTGGGGTACCGTAAAATGGGGTGACTTTGTACTACGCCCTTAAACGAGGGGTGAGCACAGCTCTAACTCTCGGCAGAATTATGATGTAGATAAGGACAGGCAGTGGTTCTTAGGGTTAAATATAAACTCATAAATTAACACAGAATGGGTACCAGTCATTATACGCAACAAAAAACAAATCTAGCTACCTTGTAAGCCTCTTACTTCAACCTAAATCTTAAAAAGACACTAGCAGGTTCATGAGGGATTGTAGTAGTACAGTACAAAGAAAATATACGGCAGCAACAGTTAATATAAATTTAATATACATCAAAAAAATAACAATTATCCAGCATGAATAAAGCTGGAGGCTCATATAGGCCCAGAATAAGTAATTATGTAGTTACTAACTAACTAAATTTGGAGTCACTCAAATCATTCAAATCATAACACAAAAGATATGACTTATTAAACTTCAACAGCACACTAAAACTTCTTAAAACTTCAAAACCAGTTCATCGACGGCAACAGTTAAAAGAGTAGGTTATTTACATATTAGCCCGCAAGCCTAGAATGGTCAAATAAAATATTTCAGGCAGCACCTGCCGCTTAATAACAGTCAACAAAATATGGTAAATGGAATCAACTCCATTAGACGTATTGTGTAACAAAGTAAGTCATTGGTAGCAATGATTAAATCCGGATGCAATGCAATCATCCAGCTTGTTTGGAATCGCAACTTCCTTTGAACGCATGAAATATAATTAACAAATTGAAAATCACAGGTGCCACGTGCCTTAAGGACACTGGTGGAACAGGTACCGTGTACATACAATATTTCAACTGCCCTAAATGAAAACTAACGCCTTAGGCGTTGCAAAACAATTATCATTTATCACATGCGGTTGATAACCGAAGGCCTTCGTTGACCTCGCAATTTAGCGGCATGTACTTAGAGTAATGTGTTGAGATGGCCCTTAAAAGCGATCGCTGAAAGGTCTCTGCAAGCCTCTTCATTGTAGGTGTTAATTACTGGCCTCCACGCGGATTCAAGCGAGTTGCCGCAATCGAAAAATAATCGCATGCCGCCGCCAGGACTGCTCGATAAAACCGGAACTCACGTCGTAATAACCATACACCTATGATAAAAGCAGGCAGTAGAGGTAAACCGCAGGAAGACTACAGTCCATGCGAGCAGGCTTAACGTGTGTTCAAGAGGACGCCACAGCTCGTATCTTCAATTGTTACGAAACAAAGTCACGGTTAAATAGCCTACTTGATTAAACCATTTCAGATTCGACAGGAGGCTTAATTTGTTCGCGAGCACAGGTGCCTTCGATGAATGCTTGGAATCAAATAAGCGCATTCGCCCAAAATCCTTTCGGTCATCATCTTCGAAAAAAACTAATTCTTGCACGCTCCGTTGGAAGAGGTGCACGCGGAAAAAAGAATTAGAGATGCGGGCTGCATCGAGGAGCTAAATACAAAAATAATGCATAAATGAAATGGGGCGTTACATTTGAACAGTATTTTGAGGTTTTTGCGGGTACCTGAGTTAAATAAAAAAAAATTTGAAAAAACAAAATTTCCAACTTTGGACCCTGAGGATACATTTCCAGGATTTATTTTTATGTAGGCATTTTAGTTTTTCTATAAAAAAATCAAAGGCAATTTTTCAAATTGTCCCGCATCGGGCGACTTGAAAAACAAGGTAAATTCGTCAATGTTTAAAAAATTTAGCATTCGAGGAATACCTTAAAAAATACTTTTTAAAGTTTTTTCATAATGCATTTGTAATTTTTACAAAAAAGCAGGAAGAATGAAGCTAACAGTGAAAAAATATCCTTAATTTTATAAATGTCTACATAGAAAATATAAATAGGATTCCATTTGAACAGAAAATGTTCTAAAAATAAATGTCATACATGGAATACTAACAAATCAGTCGTTTTGGCATGTGGCCAGAAATATGAATTTTCTAGCTGAAAAAATATGAATTTAAGCACGTTATAGCATTATAGCGTTATAACATTTTCATTAGGATTTGATAAAATTTGTTGTCCACCTGACTATTTTATATGCTTCTTCTTTACTTTTCTATAAATCATAAGGTACGGTATGCGAGATTTTTCTGAAATATCTTGTGGGATCCTTTCTCCTCTTTTATATTTTTTCACTGCCGTAGCTAACATTTCCACATTATAGTCCTTATGTTTTCGGGTTCTGGCGTTCTTTATAATTTTGAACCATTCTTTCAAGTAGCCCTGAAACGACATGAAAAAATAAAGTGGTGCGCCACTGGTAGGTACATAAAATCGGAAAAAATATTGAGAAGGTGATATTGTTAAATAGCTAGTTATTTAACAAATTTATATAGCATTAAAAAAGTTGTATTTTAGATTTAATTATTTTTCACAACGAAACCAAACAACACTTTCGCGGCAAACTTGCATTATATTGATATGATCATTAAATGATAAAGCATCCAATAACTACACAATAATAAATCAGCTTAAAATAATGTTCCCAAAAGGAGTGATGGTTTCGTTTTATCATTGGAATTTCGGTTTCTTACAACGGTATTTACAATTCACTTGTAAATAGTTTAGTTTTGATTGCAATTGTAATACAAATTAGTCAAGACTTGTATGAAAGAAGTAATTTTTATTATAAAATGTAATATAAAGTTTAATTCTTACATATTTGATCATGTACCTAGTTGAAAACATACACAATGTAAAACTATTAACCTAAAAATATGATTTATGACAATTAGAAAAGTCATAACAAGTAATAAAAGAAAACTGTATTATTATTTGTTTGATAACCATTAGTTTGGCGGGTAGTTTAAAAATAAACAGAACAAATGGGTTGTATAAAAATATAAATTGGAGTGACATAAGTCGGATTTGAAATCGCATTTAATAGTCAATTTTAGACGTTAATGTACTGGTATGTACCCATTTATATTGTCATACACCTAAAGAGTGTGATAGACAAATATTAGTGCGAAATAAAAAAACTTAGTGAGTGCATGGATTACTACTACACAAGAATGTGCTGCCAACCACAACGAGGATAGCTGTAGCAGAGATCTGGCGATAGAAGATAAAGAGCTCGAAGATAGAAGCTTACAAAGTGAGTCTATTAACTTTCAACTTAAAAGAACACACATATATCAAGGAAAGTAGTACAATGTCCGGCAGAATGAAGTATCCATTTTTAAAGTTAATTCATTTCATAATATAATTAGATATACATTCATCAAGTCGCCATACTTTCGCGATAAATGGAAATTTAAGATAGTTGTCAAAGTGTTTGCGAGAAATGTCTGTTTAGCTGTGAATATGGAGCACTGGTCAAATATTCGACGTTTTTTTTGCGGTTGAAGCTTATTTTAAAATAACAATTCTGTTGTAACCACCCAGCGTTTATTTCGTCGTCACTTCATTTAAATCACGAGATCCAGTTCCTAGTCGAATAACAATTAAAAAGTGGGTACACAATTTTTGCAGTACTACTCATGTGCCAAAAGAAAAACCGAAGAAAGAACTCGTTCTGTACGCACACTTAAAAAAAATTTCGTGCTAGGCTTCAAGAGTGCCAGGCAGTGAGAAAAAGGTCACTTGACTGATGTAATATTTAAAAAATAAAATTTCCGTGTTTCCTTAAGAACTTCTTATTTGGTTTTTGATAAAAATTTAGCCATTAACAAAAACAACTCATTTTAAAATGGATACCTCATTCTGCCGGACCTTGTAATATAGAATATATTTACTATTAAACAAAGTAATTAAATTGAATTCAATTGAATAATACATTAGATAATCATAAAATTGTAAACAGACAGTAATAGTAATCTAAAAGTGCATTTAACTGAAATTAAGTATTTATCAAATATTATTAACAAACGTTTTAAACGTATGGTAAAGGCAGATATTAATTGCTTAATAAATACAAATTGTCCTATATCTTGCATTATAGTTATTCATTGTTTATGTCTTAATCTGATTTCAATAGTAACCCTGAGATAGAGTCGAATAACTAAGGTTATTACAATTACATGCTAAAGACTGTGGACAAAAGATAAGATTGAAATAAAAATTTTAAATAAAACTCTGAGAATGAGATTTAAATTAAATAAAATCAAATAAAAGCCATTAGACCACAGCATAATATACCTCGAATTTGGCATAGACTGACACGAAAAACATGTAATGATACTTCACCACTATTGTGATTTACTAAGTCACAATTCAACAACTCAAATTAAGGCGAAAGCGCCCGAATTTATTGACCACAACTGTATGAAACATGTCGCTGAAATTTGGTGATTCTGTTGCTGACCACTAGATGCTAACGATGTTTTTGAGTGGTTAATTTTTCAAGTCACCTATATGTTGTTAAGTCACTCTGTTGTACGGTACTTGAGAAACATCTAATGCGCTAGTGGACACGTCGAAAAGAGGTTGAGAACGCTACTACAGGAAATAAATCATTATTAGCGGTAAGGTCTTATTAGATACAAGTTTGTTACTATAGGCTACTTTCTAGAATAGCAAATTATTAAATTTGGTCTAATCGGGGCGGTACATGTATTTGGTTTTAAAATTATTTGTTGGCAACCACTTGACAATACTGTTGCACAGTAAAATAAAGTCCTTCATGTTTTCTACGGTGTTTACGGTGGCAATATTAAAACTATCAGCTGGATGCATTTTTTTTGTGGCTCAGATAGTAAAGCAATCTCTCAAAGTAGCTCTTGCATTCGCAACTTTTGACTGGCTTCAAATTATGTAATTATCAATTATTAATTAGGTAGTAATAATAATAATTGATTAGATAGTATCTATTCTTTGAATATAAGGCGTATACATTCTACAATTTATAGTTTTAACATATTTTGATAGTTTTTAAGTTACCCTCAATCTTAATTAGAATATTAAAACAATCGTGAAAGGTACTAGAAATTTATACTTTATTTGAAAGTTTACTTAATACTTAACAATGATTTGTGATTTAAATTAGTTTATCAGTAAAATAACATTTTAATTAAATTTAACACCTTTTATATCGATAAAGATTTTTTATTAATTTATAATCTTGATACGTTTCACAACTTATGAGTATATAGTATCCAATTTACTGCACGTTTATTAAACAATATTCATTCATTGTAGATACAACATTCGTATGTAATGTAAGTAGCGTTTGTAACTCCTGCATTCATCACTATTTAATTTGTCGTCTTTGCAAAGAATATTCGTAGAATTAAATGAAAAACACGTAGATTAATGATTTGAAGGTCATTGCGAAATTTAGATTTTGTTTATGCAACATACATTTTCATCTTGCTTACAAATTTAATCAGAATATTTTTTAAAGAAATTACATAGCGGTATGATATGTAAACCTAACTTGTAGAACAAAGATAGCAGTTTTTTGGTGACAGTTAAAAACAACCTTAGTTAATCGGTTTGCAAATATAAACACTATTTTTATTCATAAATTACTTTTTAATCAATAATTTGTAACGTTATGAACTTATTGGTCTCATACGAAGGACGGTTCGGATTCATAAACGTAATTTTTAATAATATTGTTGGCAAGCTTTGTGAACTGGTACAATAATACGATTATTATTGTTCGGGTCTGATTTATTTGCGCTCTATTACGTTATTACGTAAAATGCATCTCGCTAGCTCTGGCAGGTCCAAAGATTGCTAGAGTGATCAAATTACGAGTCAAATTTACACATTCTTATTACTTAGATCTAGTATACAAACATAATTATAATTGGGGGTTTAAATAGCGTATTTACAATTTCAAAATAAATAAAGAAAATAATTCTTCTGAGTCGTTGATAGCACGCTGGGCACATCGCAAAGTTGTCACCACTCACCACTGCTAATTCGGGCGCTGATGTCAGTCTGCTTGCGACATGATCAGCTGGAAACAATCAAATTAAATACACCAAATTCGATGCTTTCTAGCTTCACTATAAAGGGAGTGCAGGACGAGGAACATGGAGTGAGTACACCACGTACTCCAGTTTAGGGCCTAGGCTTTAAATTGTTCGCTCAACAAGCTTGCAAAACGAAATTTACAAATTTTGAACGCCTCACTGTGTCAAACTCGGGCTCTCGTGATTCGCTATAACTTCGAATGTGCCGGAGATTCTGGCTGCAGGACAATTCCACTGGGCCGGTTAAATGAAATGTCATTTAACTCTGAGTTACTTTTACCCCAGTCACGGGCACTGAAATGAATAACAGCACTTGGATTTGCGAGTGGGGGGCTCTTTACAAGAACTCAATTTTAACAACTGCCTTTACTATCGACTTGAGCGATACAAATTCGGAAAACGACCTGGGAATATTTAATAATCAGGGAGGATTCATGTTCACGTTCGCTCCAGTCTACACAGTTAATCCGCTCGCCACAGTTTGAATGTACAATTATATAAGGAATAACCTATAAGCGGGATCAACTCAGTTAATCCGTATTCCAGCAGCTTGGGAATTTAGGTGGTAGCAGAAGGGTGATCTGTAAGCGGTGTCATTTCGGTTAATCCGTGCACAAGTAGCTTACAGAACCATGTGTTAGATATCAGAGGGGCCGCTGCCAGCCAGTCAACACGGTTAATCCGTGCGCCACATGCGTGGAAGAATGGTGGTTCTGGACAGGAGGGTTGGTAAAACCAGTTTGACTTCGCACGTAGAATCGAGGAGTAGAACTTGCCTTACATGAACGCGTTGCACGACATGAAACTATAACGCGATCGCCTCCAGGTGTTAGTTACTGGATGCTGGTCTTCTCAGGTATTGGACTGGCGGTTTATCGCTTATTAGAACTAAGTGAAAACGGCAGGGCCCAAGGTGACCCCGAGCCAGAACTCATGTTCTGGACAGAAATCTGCAAAGTTCGGATTAAATCTGAGGGGATAAATGAGTAGGAATGAAAAAATAAGTGAGACTGGCTGGGAATCGCTCTCTTATACTGGTTCACGATCTGCTTCCACGTCGCTCATTTAGAGGAACCTAAGTGTATTTCGATAATCTAGTTGAAACGACTATGCAACGAATCACACATTTTGTCAAATTATTTTTAGGTAAATCTAGTAACAAATCATGCAACAGATAGTAACGGATACCGAAAATTGATTTGTTTGTAATAAAATCTACATTTGTTTAAAATATTCAAGGGTTATATCCCGAGTGTATCAAGTTTAATGCTTTAAACTGGGTATGACCTTTTGAAAATTTTGCTTAGCAAATGACTTGAGTATGATAATTTGATAAAAATCCCGAGACCATAGGTCGAGTGTACCAACAAAAAGTTTTGTTCTTATTCCAGTATCTATTGCATGTCAGAAATAGACGGTTTGTTGTTATATTGGAACCTCGCTTGGACGAAAGTTTTTTATATTGCGTTACTGGATAGAGATCGGGATTCACTTCGTTATAAGCTAACCATTTAATTTTTTTGTCACCCCCTTTGTGCAGTCTTACTAATTACGTGAATTATAGAAATTCGGCACAGTTTACCTGTTGGCAGTCTTCTATTCCCAACTTCTTCTTTAAAATGACTGCTACAATGTGGTACAGTTTTTTGCAATCCTTCGGGAGTGTCTTCATCCGAAAATAAAATCTTTTTTTGTAATCGTCTGCATCTAGAGCAGCCAAACTGTTCTTTCTTTTAGCGATATTTTTCTGTAAATATCTTCTTTTGGCGTTACGAGCATCCCTAGCGCACTTAAATTCAATCTCTCGGCGTCATGTTGAAAGCCCAGTCTTTGAGGACCAAGCATTTAGTTGTAGCGGCTTCAAATTTGTAGCCTTTTTCATTGCAAAAATCGGTAAACAGGGTCCACACCAATTTGTGTTACTGTATTAAGAGACACACTTCTTAAAATATGTACGTCAACTTCAGGCAGTGAAGCATTGCTAAAACGAGTACTATCTGGATTTATTTGCATTTTAAAGTTATGAGAGTAAAAATTACAAAATTTGGACATTAACAATGAAATTATTTGGAGCTGTTAACGCCGTCAGTATTGCCTAGCAACGATAGGTCAAAGCTTCTGTTACATTTAAAATTCATGAAACAAATAACAGCGGGTGTATAAAGTCAGGCGTGCTTGGACGAAGATTTTGTTTACATTCCGTACGGCGTAACTTATAGCAATTGGAGCTGAAGTTTAATCTCCAAAGTAATAAATGTCATAATTCAACCATTGTAAGGTTATGTTCAATACCTACCGAGTAAAAATAAACGTAACATATTAACACAGAATAAACACCGAACGGACTTAGAAACGACACTCGCGGCAGCCAATTTCAGCTATGGCGGCCATATTAAAAGAGACTAGATCAAAAATAATATGTTGGTGGCACTGTAAGTATATGTCAAATTCGAGGTTAGCAGGTTAGGTTTTACGTCAGTCTGTGTCAAAACTGACGCAAACCTAACCTGATAACCTCGAACACCAACATATTATTCTTGATCTACTCTCTTTCAATATGACCGTCATAGCTGAAATCGGCTACTCGGCGCCGCCGCGAGTATCGTTTCTGAGTCCGTTAGGTGTTTATTTTGTAATATTAATCAAGACATGCACTAGCAAACATTTTCAAAGCACTTTCGACTCGTTTTTACAGATACACAATATAACCGATATTTTCGCAATATAGTCAGTTATTTAAACAAGCCATGTGGTGTAAATTTCGAGTATCTTGTTGGTTAGATTTATAATCAGGGAAATAATTACTTGAATACCTTCTAGGAAAATTTAACCGCTCCCATCTATTGATTGGTCAAGAAACATCAAATTCTGTATTGCATTGGTCAATCTTTGACAGATGACAGGTGAACTGAATAGTCGGTACATCAGATTAATATTTAAATGGCCATTTTACCTAATGTTTTACGTTGTCTTACGTTAGAAATATTGTGTGTCCCGCCCTTTATAATTTTTGTATCGGCTCGCAATCCAGGCTAATACGAAATTATCGGCGATTTGTGGTCATGATTCAAGTCGGATTACAGAAATGGTTTTATAGCTACCAAACAGAAAGCAAATGGGCGCAGTTTGCGACAACTTCAATCTGACCAGCAGTGCAAAGAAACTTTACTTACTGTTGAAGGACTTCTCTCACATAAGTCTAACCTTAGAAAAACCAGAAGGCGTCAGTGGATCAAAGAAGAGAAAATAGAAAATAGGAATTCGAACAGATACCATTATAAAATTTAGATATCGACGGTTAAACACAAAGAATACTTATATTAAAAATAGATCAAAATTTACATACAAATATCACTAGGTTCTTTATATTCACTCACCCAGAAAGTTAAATTAATAAATGTAAAAAGTACAAAGTCCTCATGATAGTTAAAGAGAACCTATAAAATGAGTATTAAAATATACATTCATACTACACCGCGTTCGTGAAATTCACAAGAGGATTCAGCAATTAAATTATTAAACTAGTCATGTCACAACAAGATATACGGAATAGTATGCAGGGATAATGCTAGTAATTAAAAGAATCGAATACTTAAACGTTAGAATCCCACAGCGAAATTACACTAACTGAATTGCAGCTACAGTAGGCGCTTGCAAAAATCTATGACTTAATTTTATCGCGTCACGTACGCTTATCGTTGAGGCCTTGCGAAACCGGAGCGGATTTATAACTAAATAATATTATCGCTTTACGAATAAGATTTTGCTGGACTCCAAGTTGCTCTATAAAAGAAAAGGGGCCCGCGTACTACTTTAACAATTGAATAAGTAACGTTACTGGAAGTTTAAAATTACGTTAAATTATATCATTGTTAACAATCAGAAAAAAGTTGTGATTAATAGATATTTGAAATATAAATTAACAGAGTGAGCACATTAAATTGATTTCAACGAGCCATTGCTAGGCTCCTGATAGCTTATTTAAAACGAACGCTCGACCTCTCTGTTCCACACGTGGTGTCACTCTTCGTGCGACGACATGGGGCATCACTTTCGTCGTCTGCGGAACAGCTACAGGATCTCATGAGTCGTTCAACAATAAAAGATTTATTAATAAGATGGGAGCCCGAAACCGCTCATAGGGGAAGAAGAGGCCTACAAATAGATTTCCCCTACCTTAAATACCGTGAAATAATGTCTTTATTCCATACTTTCAGGGTGTGGTCGGCTTCGGTTGCTGGCGAATTAATATACAATATATAAGATACCGAAGCAGTAATATCTAGCTAAAAACATGGATATATAGTTTCGCTTTTCACCAAAATGGGTGTTATCCTTTCTCAATCCCTCAGTCTAAGCCTTTGGTCTTAGATTTTCACAGGGAGACTGGTTATTTCTAGGAAAAGAACACAAAGGTGCCCAACATGAACGAAGTGCCAAATTGAAATTTGTAAAATACAGCACAAATTGGTCAAAATGAAAATAGGCAACATGCTGCACACACATGAGTTTAAAGTATCTAAATTTCAAGCTATTATACAGCGTAACTACAGGGAGATTAAAAATAAACTTGATCGCGGGAGCCATTGAAAACAATAAAACTTGCCTAATCTATAGCATGCTTTTTGTTGACACACAACTTTCAAAAGTTTTTGAAATTTAAAATTAATTTTCAACATCTTGTTTAACTTATCCACATGTTATGTTCATGTTACCTATCAATTTAATGTATACATTTGGTTTAAATTACGCATTTTTGCATATTTGTGTAGCTTATTAGACTGTTAAAGTTACATGAACTAATAATACAGTTAATTGTAGTACAAACTCAAAAAAGCAGCCCCATAATTTGTAATCTGCGAAGGCCTTAGAAAAAAATCGCAAAATGGACAAAAGGTCGTTTTAAGTCGTTACAGACATATCTTTACTTTTCATCTGCAAACTTAACAATACATGATTTAGTACGAAATATTTCTCTATTCATTATAATGTAAACATGTTATAGTAGTATTTAAATAGCAATCGGAACTATTTCGTTGTCAAGATATTAGGCTCTGAAATAGTAATTTTTGGTATGTTTTATATTACAAATAATCCGCGTTAGAAAAACTCAGCTCGCCATGCCGTCAGGGTTAGATCTCATCAATACAAACAAAAAAGTCCTAATAAATACGATTTCAATAATCAACCGTTTTCGAGATATGGAGTTTTTTAAGGAAATAAATATTGCTTGTTATTTCAATAAGCTCCCAAGTACCCATTAAAACAAATAGCCGTGTAAATAAATCATTTTAATTACAAATAATTAAAGTAGATGGTCTACGTGTCTTTCTTCCATTTGTACACATCCTTCGCATCTCCATAAAAATGAACGCCGCATTCTTTCAAAGATTCCCGACAGTTTGGCAGGCATGTTCTATTCGTTCTCGTGATTCGTTTAAATTATTCACATGGCTTCAATAAACTAACTATTTTAAATACTCCCAAATACAAACGTCGAGCGGATTAAGGTCAGGAGATGTAGATGGCCACACAACGAGGCCACTCGTCCTATTCACCTGCCGTTGCAATTTTCGTATAGGAAATTTCTGACCATGACTGAAAAATGTGCATGAGCCTCCTCGTGCATCAACCAATGAATGAGGGGTAGTTACATCTTCTAACAATAGTGGCAAGGCATTACGCAAAAAGTCAAGATACAGTTGGCCAGTCAAACTGTTCGGAAGAAAAGGTCCTATCATATGGTTTCCAAAAACACCAAGCCAAACGTTTATTGAAAATCGTTGTTGAAGATTCGATTCAATAATAGCATGAGGGTTTTCATCTGACCAAACATGGCTGTTGTGGAAATTGAAATTGCCATTTCTTGTGAAACTAGCTTCGTCAGTAAATAAGACTTCAATAACAAAGTTTGCGTTTTCCGCAACTCCAGTCAGTGCCAATCGGCAAAACACCAGACGATCAACATAATCAATGAGGCACAACAAGAGTCTGTACCCTTTAAATATGATATGGGTACAATTGCTCCTCACGTAACATTCTCCAAATTATGGAAGCATTAATATTTGTTTCGACAGAAAGTCTTCTAGTACTGGTATCTGGATTTTCTTCAATCTTCCTAAATGTTAAGTTTCGCTCAGGAGTAGAAACTGATCTAGGCCGACCACCACCGCCGTTTCTTGGTTTAATTGCGTCAACTTCGGATAAACGTCAATGCAAATTTGTCATACGGAAGTGCCCGGTTCGGCCATGTTTCGATATCCAAACGTCCTGCTTCATAAGGATTACTATTGGCTTTACCATACATGAAATGCGTTGGTATACAAAAATCCAAAATATTACGTAACTACAAATTTGAAAACCTGGCACTGGTAGCTCTTTAGTAAGCAGTCTCACTACTGATCTGGGGAAATATCACAAACAATGACAGTAAAAAGTGACAACAATAACAATATTGACGCTTACAAAAACTCAAACAGTGTAATCGCCGTCTGCTTCTTTCAGAATTCTATAAATCGATGTCATAGAAACACTAATTGCCGTAGCGTAGACACATGTTTTTTTAGCTCAGTTTCGGAACAATTTGTGATGTGCTTTACTCCATCGGCGATGCTTTGAATACTTTAAAGATCACTGCACAAGTTTGTGAACGTAGCTCGTTACCGCTTCCCAACTTTGACATAGTGGAATGTAGTTTAACAATGAAAAAACCGAAAAAACAATTACATTGAGCAACTTGTACACGTACAAAGCAATTCAACAAAACTGCAGAATAAAAATTTTTGTTTTTATATGCATTTCCTAAGTTATTTATTTTCCCTAATTATGATCTCATTAACGAAATGTTACATTATGGTTACCAACATTGAGTCGATGCTGACCCGAAGAAAATAATTTTTGGGGAAGAATAAAAGTGAGATAAAATTAATAAAAAGTGCAAGGTGAAATCGTTTTCTACATTATAAAGACATAATTTCTAAAATAACTTTATATTTTTTAAGTAGCATATGAAATGCGAAATTTCTTTACCCCTCCGTGGATACATTAATATTGAACAAGACTTCTACGCCTTAATATTTAGATAATTATTTGCCCATTCTATCCCGTAGTGAACGTGAAACTCTCTTAATATCTCAGTTAGGGCCGGTTGCAGAAAGCAATGTTAAGTCTCGTGTTAGCTAACGCGACGTCAAAGTGAACAAAAACGCATCAAACCTCAATTGCTTATGGTAACTAATACATTAGTAAACAAAATTTGATGCGATTTTGTTCACTTTGACGCGACGTTAGCTAATACCAGACTTAACATTGCTTTCTGCAACCGGCCCTTAGTCTCTTATTTAAGATTACTATCGGTCAAAACTGAAATCTGGTTCCCCCTTTTAATGTTGGTTGGACAGAAACTTAACTTTAAATAATGCACAAAAAAACCGAATTGTTTACATCATCTATTGACTTCAAAACACATATAAAAACATAAAAAACAAAAAACATGCATAAAAATACAAAAGAAATAAAAGGAAATATAATTAATTTCTGAAACAATCTACGTGCGACATAGATTGACGCTGCTCATAAGCCTGTTGCAAACATTCATAAACAGCGTAAAACATCACCAAAAATAACGTTGAAATAATTATCTTTTAAAAGAACGCAAATGTCAAAATTACCTAAAGCCGATACTTATTTGAGTCGCTGATAAGACACATTTCTGCGCATTTGCAAAAACTTGCACTTAAACGCAACATTATTCCGCTCTGCAAACATTTTACCTACAACTGACTATTGAACACCCTTGGAAACGGCACGCCTTAATTGTATCACCCGCTCCTGACGGATATATGCTGGGAACCACTGATCGCGTACAGGCCTCGTAAGGGTAGTTGAATTGGCGCCTCTCAAAATTGACGCTTCAAATAAGCCTTTAAATATATCACAATGGGTGTACTTACATGTACACTCAGAAAATGCGTTTGCGGAATTTGCAAATACTGGTTCCCTGCACTTTAACTCTGTTTGCGCAAACGTTGGCTGCCAAGCTCTTTTAGGCCACTTCAAATTAACTTATATCTCCAAGGGCGAATTCACGTACCATACTTTCAACTCTAACAAACCCATGCAGCTCTCAGAAGAAGCTGCGTGTGACTGCTGCCTTCTTTGTTAAATTTGCGTGAATTGAAAATCCCCGCATCTCGCGTAAAGCGTGTTTCTTGCTGCACTCGCGAAAACAAGAATTCACAATACACGTCCAGCGCAGGACCAGCTTTGCGAACATTTGCTTACATAAAATACAATACTAAACATAGAAAATACAACTTGCTTTCTACATTTAAGCAGGAAAATAACCATTATCGGTAAGGTATCCAGCTGGCCCGTTACACTTTCTCGGCCTTTGTAAATCATAGGAATTAAAGAAGAAAACTATTTTTTACATTCCATAAAAAATACGTTCAAAATCCATCTTAAAAGTTAAGTAAACTATTAAGAAACTACATTTTTCTGAAAAAAAAATTAAGATGCATATTTTCTAAAATTATATTTTTATCTCTTTGGCCAATGACTTCTGCTCTGTGGCTTTCAAATAGGAGTAAAATTTTTAACAATCCAGTAATTAGTTAACCCGAAGAATTTTATTGAAAACCCGAAGTCTTCGGGTCAAAATGACAGTGTTGGTAACCCTATGTTACATTAAAATTCCAACGCCATAACGCTACAAAAGAAAACTGTAGTAACTTTAACGTCAACGGCACATGTTGAATCGGAGTGTACTCTTTACCTCTCTTGTACAGCAACTGCTGCGCGACATACAACTTTTTCTCTTTACTGGCTGCCTTTAGTACTATATTGATTTCTACTTTCAATGCTTTTTTCCTCCAGTAAAGTAGGTCTTTTGTACAGGAGTAGATAGTAGATTGAGTAGATCGATAAAACGAGTGACAGAATCTGGCGATGTTTCTAAAATGTGTACGTTAAGAATGTAAGTATTTATTGTTATAACTGACGTTTTGATGCAATTGCTCATATTAGGCACTTGCAGAAAGTAAACCGTAGTACTTATATGTACCATTCACTAATCGTAGTAAGTAAATTATGTGTGACATAATCTAAAATGAGAAAAACTGCATTTATTTGCAAGATTTGTTCTTCACAAACCTAATAAACTGAGGGCATGCTACTGATATATTTTGTACAATTTTCAAACTTTCCGGATAACAACTAACCGCTTTTAGTTTCAAATGCTTCCTATGTATATAACATCTACCGATATAATATACATAAATATTTAATTTTTCAGTAACTTAAATTACTGGGGAGCATTCGTGGTATTAACATTATCTTGTTTCAGAAACGTGACAAAACTTCAAGTGCAACATTTTATGGAATAGCAATAAGGTGTCTTCTCTGATTACTTGGTTTTGTCACACTTGCTTAAGGTATGTGTATTTAATTGAATTGCCATATAAACTCCTGGACAAAATTAACGCACCACTTTATTAAACTTTTATAATTACAATATTATAGTTAAAATTATAATGAAAATTACATGAATGCTTATAAATTAGGTTTGTGTAATCATTTGCGAAAGAAATCAGCCAAACATGACCTTATTTTAAATCATTTTTGATTTAAGAACTTTTTTTGTTGAAAACGCGTGAAATGTGAAAACATAAAAAAATCGAAAACAATAGAATTAATGGATTCAATGCGACATTAATACCGTGTATGCCCTCCTCTACTTCTAATTACGGCATTCATGCGCCTTGGCATGCTGGAGATTAGATTTTCAATAATTTCTTGGGGAATATTCTCCCATTCTGCAATTACTGCATCTACCAGTTCATTGTGGTTGGCAGGTGGGGGTGTACGACTTCGGACCTTTTTTTTAGAGCGTCCCATAGATGCTCTGTGGGATTTAAATCGGGGCTGTTAGGTGGCCAATCCATTAACGGAATATCAACAGTATTCAAGTAGTCGATAACATGTCTAGCCACGTGGATACGAGCATTATCTTGCATGAATAAAAAATTGGGTCCCACGAAAGGAGCAAATGGCATTACATGTTGAACTATGATGTTTTCCAGATAATAATCCGCATTCATAGACCTTACACGTATAGGGACCAACTCTGTGCGACCGTTGAAGCAGATTCCCCCCAAAACATTACAGATCCTCCACCAAAACGGACCCTTGGAGTGATATTGCAACTTGCAAATCTCTCTCCTTCCCTTCGCCAGACACGCTCGCGTCCATCAGGAGATGTGAGGCTAACCCTCGTTTCATCTGAGAATAAAACCTTCCAATCATTAACAATCCAGTGTTGATGATTTCTGGCAAAACACAATCTTTGAATTTTGTGATCTCTGGTGAGTAATAGTTTTTTTGCTGGTCTTCTGCTGCTTAATCCAGCTTCATTTAAATGTCTTCTGACTGTTCGAGACGATATTACAAGATTGCGAACAGCTGCAAGCTCATTCCTTAACACAGTACTAGTGATTCTCCTGTTTCTTAGAGCGGATTGCCTAAGAAAACGCTCATCCCTTGGATTGGTTCGTCGTTTTCGCCCTTGCCCTGGTCTTCGAATATGAGATCCTGTCTCGTTAAATCGTGTAACCATGCCACTTATGCTGGAATGATGCCTTCCTATCAAATTTGCAACAAAACGCATCGAGTATCCTTCATCCAGCAAAGTTGATACCCTTACTGCCTCTTCCACGGATAAATTTCTTGGGCGATTCATTTTTCAAGTTTAAAACACTCGTAACTGATACAATCGATAACAAAAACAAACTTGATGACTAAAGATAACTTGTCTTAATAAGCAGTTTCCGATCAGATTTTAAATCAATTTTTGGTAAATGTGACTTTAATTGACAATTGTAATCTTAAAACAAAACATTTCTTGACAGCATTTATTTGAAACATCAGAGGAGGTCCAAAGGCTACTTGCAAGACAGTTAGTAAACTAAAAGTTATCAATTTCTCGGAATTAAAAAGAAATATAATAGTGGTGCGTTAATTTTGTCCAGGAGTTTATTATATGATGATCAAAAATAATCAATTATACAAGACGTATTACCTGAAACACCACGAGATGTGTAGCGTCTTATTGGTGCAAGGCAACGAAGAAATTTATAATACCAAACACCGAGATTGTATAGCTGGTATTTGGCGAAAGTTTCTTTGCTGCTTTTTAGATCTTCGTTTCTGCATTTGACGTAATACTATTAGAGCAAGAACGCCCATCTTCACTAAAATAAAAGCACAGGCTAACAAATTTTCTACGCAAAAGACGCGTTTGGTATGAAAGCGTTGACTGGTTATACTTGACTTGACTTGACATGGCTGAACTTGACGGGTTTGGTGTGAAATGGCCTTAACGCCGTCCGTCCACCAAGAAAGCCAATACTACGCGATTGATTGCGGGCAACCAATCGTGTGTGACCGGTTGTTAGTATTTTAGTACACCAAACAGTTTTTTATCAGTTGTGAATATGTCGTCATCGCATGAGAACCTTAGTGGCTTAAACTGATTGGTAACTGAAATTAATTTCTATGAACTTAAGTTTGCACTGGTGATTACGATAAGACCGAATTTAGATAAAATGCAGGAGCAAAAACCACTTGCTTGAGAAATTCAATTACATTTGGTGCAATAGGTTAATGTACTCTTTCCGATTTAGCCAGTGGTTCTCAAAAGTCTGTAATAGATCCATTGCGATTTTTTTTCTGTAAGCGATTCATTTTTAGTGCAATAGTTCTACTAGTTCAGTCTACACTCATTTAATTTAATGACCATACTTTTGAATCACCCTGTATAAGTAAATATGTATAACAAGATTAATGGTTGATGGTATCTTTATAGGTCAGCTTAAAATGGTCATTTTTCTTTTAAACTACATTTTGACCACACTCGTGGTCTTCTTCAAGTTTATTTTATTGTTTTTTATTTATCAATTCACATTTATTATTAATCTTAAATTAGCATTAGATGAAATGGTTTATATTATATATAAATTGTGCATGAAGTTCTCCATCTTTTGGAGTCCATAATGCGCTAGGTGGGTAAAAATTAGCTTAGTTTTGTAACTATTAAAAATTTCATAAATACCCAGTTTTTAGGTATTTACTCGAGGCAGGGGTAAATACCCAGGTAAATACCTATTTATAAATACCCTACCCACTGGGTATTTACCCAACCCACATCACTAGCTATAACTAATGTGGTTATTCCTAATGATAGCTGAAAATAGTTTTATCATTTTAAATGTATTTAATCCATATTTACATACATAAGAAACTGCGAGACAGTAACAAACGACCGGTTGATAAACAATATAGTAAATAATTGAGTTTCGATCCTCAGGACAGCAATTCAAAAGAAAACTTTTATCCAACCCAATATTTTGAAAAGCTTTATTCGGTTCGCAAGGCAAACTACAATAAAGTTTACAAACTTCATTGTGGTTTGGCCTGAGAAAGGAATAAAGATTTTCGAAGTATTGGCTTGGATAAAAGAGTTTGCTTTTGAATTGCTGCCCTGAGGAACAAAACCTAATTATTTACTATACTGACTTGCAGTAAGGTTTCTACAACTATTATTCTAGTGAGGTTTGTAGGTTCTATTACTTGTTGCCTAAATATGTCCTTCACATATCACATGTTATATCTAGGGAACAATTTTTAGAAATTCTTTGTTTCAATTTTAAACCACAATATTAATAAGCTACTTTTTATTTTTAGACAAAACTGGTTAATTGCATTATTGTCTGCGTTTGTTGTGTTAAGCAAACATAAAATTCAGATACGTTTTCATACTATAACAGCTTTTTACCTACATTGGAACAAAAATGGTCCTGCATTTAATGGGGGTATAATTGCTTGTGTGTACAATATCATTATTCTGCTAAATTTGTAATTGATTAACGACAATCGACATTTGTTGCAGGTGTGAAGATATCCGACCTCTGTTGGCTCATGTATCTTTAAAAAAAACTCTGACGTTTAAAAAAACATAAGAAAGCATTTGGATAGTAAGTAACGTGCATATACAGAAGATGGATAACATTAAAAATTCTGGAAAGCTGTACATTAAACAAGAAAACATCGAAAGTACTAATAGCATCAGTATTTATGAAAAAATTGATATTAAAGAAGATTTCAGTTTAAAGAGTGAAGGTTATGAAACCAAAGCGTGTGACAAAAATAATATAAATATTGCTGTAAAGGCTTGTAGAGGAAAGAAACCTTATAGTTGTACCGTTTGTGAGTACAAGGTGGCACAGAGAAATCATTTTATGACACATATGAGAATCCATACAGGTGAAAAGCCATATAGTTGCTCTGATTGTAACTACAAAGCGACACATAAAAATAGTCTAGTTGTACATATGCGGTGTCATACAGGAGAGAAACCTTATAGTTGCACTGTTTGTGATTACAGAGCAACAATGAAAAGCAGTTTAATAACACATATGAGGTCTCATACAGGAGAAAAACCATATAGTTGCTCTGTTTGTGAATTTAAAACAGCTCAGAAATTTAATTTAGATCGACATATGAGATCTCATACAGGAGAAAAACCATATAGTTGCACTATTTGTGAATACAAAGCAATACAGAAAGGTGATGTAGTTAAACATATGAGGTATCATACAGGAGAGAGACCTTTTAGTTGTTGTACTTGTGAATACAAAGCCACGAAGAAAAGTAATATTGTTGCACATATGAGAACCCATACAGGAGAAAAACCTTACAGTTGTTCTGATTGTAATTACAAAGCGGCGCAGAAAGAGTATATAATTAAACATATGAGAACTCATACAGAAGAAAAGCCGTACACTTGTTCTATTTGTGAATACAAAGCAGCACGTAGAAATCATCTAGTTTTACATGTTAGGACACATACAGGAGAAAAACCTTATAATTGCTCAGTTTGCGAATACAAAGCAACACAGAAAAGTAGTTTAAATAGGCATATAAAGTCTCATACAGAAGAAAAACCTTATACTTGTAGCGTTTGTGAATACAAAGCGACAGATAAAAGTACTTTAATTAGACATATAAGGTCTCATACAGGAGAGAAACCCTACAGTTGTTCTGTTTGTGGATACAAAGCAACACAGAAGGGTGATGTAGTTACACATATGAGGACTCATACAGGAGAGAGACCGTATAGTTGCTGTGTTTGTGAATATAAAGCAACAAAGAAAAGTCATTTTATTGTACATATGAGAATTCATACAGGAGATAAACCATACAGTTGTGCTGAATGTAACTACAAAGCAACACGTAAAAATAGTCTAGTCGCACATATGAGGTGTCATACAGGAGAAAAACCGTATACAGAACTACACAGAGCAATAATTTAATTAAGCATATACAAAAGAATTGTACTGTTACTGAGGTAGGCAATAGTTATTTACTATACAAGTGGGATAAGAGCATCATTAATATACATATGTGTAAGTTTCAAATGAGTGCGTAGCACGAGCCATGTAAGCTCACTAGTGTATCACACATGTATTGTACAAAATTGTATCTTCGACTGCCTAAAATTGAGAAAAGTGCATTAAGAGAAATGTTAGATCTGTCATTTTCAAAAATATTTTAGTAGGAAAATGTCATTATGTCACACATGAGTGACGTAATGGGTTACTTGTCCCACTGGAGTAAATAAATGGTTTTTTTGCAAATGTGAGGTCATACATAAGAAAAATACTACGAGAATAGTACAAATAGAAACTGAAAAAAAAATTTACACATGAGGTCACATTGTGCTTATTTACTTGTGGTTATAGAAAAAAAACTTTAACTTTAATGATTTGTAGATATGAAACTGTAAGTAGAAGATATAACGTTATTATTATTTGCGAGTACAAAACAATACAGCAAAGTATGTAAATATGTACTTCAACTTGTAATCTTATTATAAAGTTTTAAAATTATCTAATGCTACATGTAATTATATTATATGTACCATATCAACTATAGCTAACTGCCTGTTCATTTAATAAATAAATAAATATACCTACATATAACGGGTGTTCATTAATAAAAATGTTTGGGGTTGGCCATGACTTGTGAACCATGTTATCTTCTGTTAATAAAAAATTCGAAAATGACAACTGAAAGTAGCTGCACTAAATCTAGGCATACATTTAGTAAATCATAGCCAATAGAAAGCACTGTAAATTTGCAATTGTGTGTTACTAACAGTATAGTCCGGGAGCCAGTGACCGTTTAGAGTTAGTCATTTCACAAAAGCTGAACATTTTTCCTAAGCTTTATTTGGTATCACTAGTAAGTGAATGGACCTCCAGCTGGCGCAGATCCGGGGGGTGTAGCTGCGGCAGCCTCTCACACATGTAAAATAATAATAATAAATCATTTTAACAGACATTGACAGAAAATACCTGATTTACGCCAACTAATTACCAATTATTTTGATAAATGCTATCGAACTTGAAAAGCAAGGCACGGCATATTTAAAAATTTCCAAGTTTTAAATTAGTATTTTAAAATAAAAATCGCATATAGAATATTATTATTGGTATCATTTGATGAGTAAACTGATACCGCAAAAGCTGACATTTGGTAAACTAATAGTTAAGTTAATAACTTAACCAAAAAAACATTCAGCTATATATTTAGTGGGGGAAAAGTGCCCAGCCGATGCACTGAAAGACGCTGCACATTGGTATGCGCTTGGGCGCATTGTATCTTTGACTGCATCAGCTGGATCCTTTTCCCTCACTAAATATAAAGCTGGATATTTTTTTCGTTTAACTTATTCAATTAACTATTGTATTACCAAATTTCAGCTCTGACAGTATCAGATATCTATACTTTTCTCATTAAACACGTTCATGCAGTTATTATACTATCTCACAAGTTTTTGAATTTAAAGGGTTTTAGTAAATATTTACACATTTAAATATTTATACATAACATAAACAGTAAATATGTGGACATTAAAATGCAAAAAGCAAATATTTACACATAAAAGTGCAAATAGTAAATATTTAGATAGCCACTTTGTATAATACTGAGCCAAGATTTAATGCAGCAGTTTTATGCTACACCGAATAGCCCAACCGACCGCCACAATTTTTTATTCCGTTTACCGAAGAATAATATCGACGGATCAGCTGTGCCTCCCTGTAAAATTGAGCTGCACCAACGCCAACATTGGCTGCGGACAACGTATATAGCAAATATTTGGGCACACGCTCATCTTCAGGTTCCAACGCCATTACATCCGACTGATTTTGGCTGGGAAGAGAAGGAGGAGAAATTTCATTTCAAATGGTTTCGAGGGTGAGCAGCTACTCTCTTCCCTTGGAGATATAACTATCGATGATGACAAAAAAGTACTGCAGGTTAAAATAATACTGATATATTTCTCTCTCATTTCATTACTTTTTTTCATTATTTCAATGTAAATTTTTGATTATTTTCTATTTAATTTTATCTATATAATTTTAATTGAAAAATAAAACTGAATAATATTTATTACAATTTTGTTAGCATGTAAACTTTTTTTATAATTCATAATCCGATTTGTGTTACAATTTTGCTCTTGCGTGTTATACGTTTTTATATTATTATCATCTATATCTTTTAATATATTATTATTATATATGTTTACAGATGATGTCAAAGATATTTCACAGATCGACATCAATTGCAGCGGTAACGAAATCGATAATTAGTTGGATGGCAATGAATCTGAAGAAGACCAAATCTAAAAAATTTGTTGATACATTACTTTATTAATTTACACGTATTAGTACACTATACCGGGTGTCCGTTCTCAAAGTCGAACATAGGCGATTAACATTGTATTGAAGGTTTCTGTCGATTCCTGCTCGCCAATTCAACTTACAGGGAAGGTAATAGTATCAATGAAAAGATAAAATTATTACGCATCAGATGATACCAATAATAATATTCTATATGCGATTTTTATTATTTATGAATGTGACATCGAAACCGTGGTGGTCGGACGTGCCGCGAGCGAACTGAACAATAAGTGTGAAATAGTGCGAAAGTAGTGCTAAACTAAATTAAATAATTGGCGTAGGGTAAGCAAGGGGCCTCAGTATAGCGTAATTTAAAGGAAGTTTTAAGCTAAATCAACAGTAGTTAGAGGAACTAGAGGATAACGGTGAGTTTAAGCTGCAAGTTTTAAAAGCGGAATAGGCAGAGCGAAGGTCGAGCGGGCAACCGCGTATCACGAAAGGCCAGGCAAGGCGCGATAAGTGCAACGTTTTATTAAACCGGAAAATATAAAATTAGTAAACACGGCCCAAAAAAATGGAAGAAATATTAGAACAGATTAACCAGAAGTTAAATAAACTAAATAATCTAGAGGAGGCAACGGAAAGTATAAACCAGAAATTAGATAATATCGGTAAAGAGTTTGATGCGATGAAAGCTGAAATTGGGCGCGTAAAAGATGAAAACGTAAAGCTAAAAATACAGATAACAGGTCAGGAGGAGAGAATTGTATTACTGGAAAAGGAGATAAGAAAGAAAAAAATAATAGTACACGGATTACCAGAAACAACAAGAGAATCCGAATTAGAGTTGAAGGAAAAAATTAGGACACTACTAAGGGATATTGGAATAAAAATAGACATAGAAAACGAAACGCAGGAGGTAAGGAGATTGGGAAGGTACAGTCAAGAAAGTCAAAAAAGTCGACCAATAATGATGGAAATGACAACATTTAACAAAAAAGTAGAAATTATTAAGGCAGCTAAAAATTTGAAGGGCTTGAAAATATCAATTACCGAAGACTTCCCGAAGGAAATCCAGATGCAAAGAAAAACCCTGATACAGCATATGAAAGACGCAAGGGAAAATGGACACAAAGCAAGTGTTGTCTATAACAAATTGATAATAGATGGGAGGATTTATACAATTGAGCAGATTAATGATTGTAAGAGCGGAAAGACAGTGAGGCAAGAAAATGAAAATCAGGAGGGAGAAATAATAGACAAAAATAAATATGAAAACCGGAATGGATTGGAAAAATACCAGAAGGCAAGGACAGCGAGCGAGAGGTCACCCGGAGATACAGAAAACGAGGAAGTGCGGAAGCAAATGAGGATAATTGCGAATACAGACCGAGGCTCAAAAAACTATTAAAACAAAAATATAGGACGGAAACAAAAGAGAAGGAATGCAACGAAAAAGGACATGATAATGGAAAAAGAAATAACATAAATAAAAATAAAAAGTCAAAAAAGTTTAAAAAGATACGAAATAAAGGAATAATCTGGTTAGCAACATGGAATGTCAGAAGTTTAGCAAAATCGGGGTCAGTTCAAAATTTAATAGATGAAATTAAACGGTATAAACTCGATATTGTGGCATTGCAAGAAATGAGATGGAAAACGGGCGGAATCACAGATTTAGAAGGTTACACTGGTTTTTGCAGCGCGGCGAAAGAAGGGCAGTTTGGAACAGGGTTTATTATAAGTAAAAAATACAATTCGGCGATTTTGTCATTCAATCCGGTAAGTGAAAAAATGGTGACGATAAGATTAAGAGGAAGATTTTGCAATATGAGCTTATGTAGCGTACACGCACCTACAGATGAACAAGAGGACGAAGACAAAGATATGTTTTACGCACAGATGCAGGAAGCAATAGACAATATGCCGGAACATGATGTAAAAATCTTAATAGGAGATATGAATGCTAAGGTGGGAAGAGAGAAATGTTTTTCGACGATCGCGGGACAACACAGCTTACACAAAGAAAGCAACAATAATGGGAGGAGAATTATCGACCTAGCGGGTAGCAACAACATGGTGATAAGCAGTACAAGATTTAGGCACAAGCAAATACATAAACAAACGTGGGTATCCCCTGACGGGGTAACAAGAAATCAAATAGATCACGTCATAATTGATTCAAGACACATGTCCAATATACAAGATGTACGTAGCCTTAGGGGCGCGGACTGCGACTCAGATCATTTCTTAGTGCGCGCTAAATTCAAGCAAAGAATAGCGATAAGGAATGAAGGAAATGGAACAAAAAATATAACATTCAATATAGAAAGTCTGAAGGAAAGTGAACAAATCGCAGCAAAGTACATCGAGTCAATTTCAGAAAAAGTGAGAGCTAATGACAATATGCAAAAGACAGTTGAGGAACAGTGGGAAGAGATAAGAAAGATATTAATCACAACCTCAGAAGAAGTACTAGGAACCAAAAAAAAAGATAACAAAAACAAAGGGTGGTATGATGCCGATTGTAAAAAAGCAACAATAGATAGAAATGACGCAAGACTGATAATGCTAAATGAGACGAATGAAGAAAAAAAACAGATATACGGTGAGAAAAGGAAAGCAGCCAAAAAATTATTCAGGGAAAAGAAGCGAGATTACGAAAGGAAAAAACTGGGAGTGATAGAGGAGATGGCAAAAACTCATCAGACCAGAAAATTTTATAGCAAAGTGGGGTTTAGAAAGAAAGGATTTCAAGCAAGAGTAACATTTTGTAGAGATGTAGAAGGGAATCTTATAGGAAGCAGGCAAGAAAGTGTGAACAGATGGAAAGAATACTTTGAAAAACTATTAAATACAGGAGAAGAGGGTAGAGCAGAAGAAGGGCAAGAACAAGAAATTTCATACCAAGAGGAGAGAGACATAGAACCACCGACAGAAGAAGAAGTTGTGGATATTATAAGAAACCTCAAAAATAATAAAGCGCCGGGGGAGGACCAAGTTGCCTCGGAAATGGTAAAATACGGGGGCGATGCTATCTGCAGAGCAATGTACCAGTTAATCAAGAGCATATGGGAAAAGGAAGAATTGCCAGATAAGTGGAATGTGGCTATAATCTGTCCCCTCCATAAGTCAGGAGATAAAACGGTGTGTGCAAATTACAGGGGAATAACCCTACTTAGTATAGGTTATAAGATTCTAAGCGCAACAATAATCAACAAGTTGACACCAATAATGGAAAGAGAGGTGGGAGATGAGCATTGTGGCTTCAGAAAGGGTAGATCAACGACAGATCATATTTTCACATTAAGACAGATATTGGAGAAGAGTTATGAAAAAAACGTCACTCTGTTTTACCTCTTTATCGACTTTAGTCAAGCCTACGACACCGTAAATCGTGCGCAACTGTACAGAATACTAAAGGTACTAAACGTTCCACCAAAACTGATAAGGCTTATAAAAGTGTGCCTAAAAGATACGATGGCAAAGGTGAGGATACAAGGTATTGCCTCACAGGGGTTTAAAATTAAAGAAGGACTGCGGCAAGGAGACCCGCTATCAACAACCCTGTTCAATATGGTTTTGGAATGGGCAATCAGGCAATTAACGTTGAATCGAACGGGCTCTATCTTAAACAGGTCAATACAAATTCTCGCTCATGCCGACGATCTGGTGATCATAGCTAGAAAAAAGACAGATCTGCAAACAACGTACAGTCAACTGGAGGAAGCGATAAAAACGGCAGGCCTAAAGATAAACCATAAAAAGTCGAAATTTATGATAACGTCGAGGGGGCAATCTAAGGAACAAAACCTTATAGTAAATCAGCAAGTATTCGAGAAAGTTAAAACATTCAAGTACTTAGGTGCAACGATAACCGAACACAATCAAACAGACGAGGACATAAAAGCAAGGTTAACGGCGGGGAATAAATGTTATTATGCACTGCAACAGGTCTTTAAATCCAAAGATATATCAATTAAATCAAAAATTACAGTATATAAAACAATAGTAAGGCCGGTAGTTATGTACGGATCGGAAACATGGACATTGAATAAAAAAGACCAGAACGCGCTTAATATTTGGGAAAGGAAAATCCTGCGTAGAATCTATGGTCCCATATTGGAAAACGGGGAATGGAGAGCTAGGTATAATTTCGAACTAAGGAATCTTCATGACCAGCCAACGATTGTGAGTGAAATAAAAAGTAAGAGAGTGGGGTGGTTGGGGCATGTGAGGAGGATGAGTGCAACAAGAGGGTGTAAGATTATCTGTGAAGGGAATTTTGAAGGGACAAGGACAAGGGGGCGTCCGCGATCACGGTGGATAAATAATGTTGAAAACGACTTAAAAGTGGCGGGTGTGAGAAACTGGAAAACAATATCAGGTGATAGAAAAATATGGAGAAAAGTAGGAGAACAAGTAAGGGAAGCCAAAGACCAGGCATAGGAGTGACTAACCTATCCTGAGAGGAAAGAAAACTAATCTGGAAGCTCATCTGAGAGGCCATGGCCCTTAACGGGCTGACAAGTGCCAAGGAGTAAGTAAGTAAGTAAAACTGAATAATATTTATTACAATTTTGTTAGCATGTAAACTTTTTTTATAATTCATAATCCGATTTGTGTTACAATTTTGCTCTTGCGTGTTATACGTTTTTATATTATTATCATCTATATCTTTTAATATATTATTATTATATATGTTTACAGATGATGTCAAAGATATTTCACAGATCGACATCAATTGCAGCGGTAACAAAATCGATAATTAGTTGGATGGCAATGAATCCGAAGAAGACCAAATCTAAAAAATTTGTTGATACATTACTTTATTAATTTACACGTATTAGTACACTATACCGGGTGTCCGTTCTCAAAGTCGAACATAGGCGATTAACATTGTATTGAAGGTTTCTGTCGATTCCTGCTCGCCAATTCAACTTACAGGGAAGGTAATAGTATCAATGAAAAGATAAAATTATTACGCATCAGATGATACCAATGATAATATTCTATATGCGATTTTTATTTTAAAATACTAATTTAAAACTTGGGAATTTTTAAATATGCCATGATTTGCTTTTCAAGTTCAATAGCATTTGTCAAAAAAATTGATAATTAGTTGGCGTAAATCAGGTATTTTCTGTCAACGTCTGTTAAAATTATTTATTATTATTTTACGTGCGTGGGAGGATGCCGCAGCTACACCCCCCGGAAGTGCGCCAGCTGGAGGTCCATTCACTTACTAGTGATACCAAATAAAGCTTAGGAAACATTTTCAGCTTTTGTGGTTTTGGTCATTAAAAAAGGTCACTGGCTCCCGGACTAGTAGAAGATGTCAAATATGGATGTTCTGTAATTCTTTTTCTAACTAGCTGTTGTTGCTAACAATATTGTAATTAATACAGCTAAATAATAATCATAACGCAGAATGGTACATTTTATTTTTGCAATACAGGATGTGAAAATAAAGAAAAAGTTATATAAACAATTTTTTTGCTTTTTGTTGAGTCATTATATTTTAATTAGCTTGACTGATAATAAATTATTATTAAACAACTTTTAAAAACAAAAAAATTAAAATTGTTCTACTGCCACCATACTGATAAATAGCTGCTCATTTTTGGTTTTTTCTATATACTTCCGCACCAATATAGATATAGAAAATGTAGACCATAATAAAGTAAACAGTTTTTGTTATCATTTTTCCTTTTATCGGTTTTTGAATTATGAGCTGTAGCACATCAGATATAAATATTAGAATTCTGTCGCCACAACAACGTGTTATGTTAAAAACATGACTACAACCGGACCGCACTTATCACAGGTCTAATTGCACAAGGAGGCAAGCATTAAAATATCACCTTTGATTGTTCCAGGCTACCCAGGGAGAGGGCCTGGTCTGCAAAACTCGTGAGTCTGGTTGAGGATAAAATGACAAAATAAAAGGGTAGGTATTATGTTTGGGTGCCACCGCCCATTCTCGACCTTTATGGGATTTTCCCGTTACGCTCAAGGCAATGGGCTCTCGTATAAAATACTTACTTTGGAGCTCAATTGCTTATTTCTAAAGCCAACATTTCGTTACATCTGCTTTACAAATAGTTTTACACAAGGAGAGATTAAATGACACTTGACACGCTAGATGCACTTGAGGAGTGCATACTTTATGTTCTCAGTAAGTTATTCAACAAAGACCAATAAAACACGAAAGGTAATGTAACAAATGTACTTTATTCTAATTTGAAATCATTAGGGTTATGTGCAGAAACAAACAATAATACCTATAGAAATAAACTGGTCACATTAGGATATAATCGCATAGGACAGTCGACAAACAATAGCAAAAACACATCATGCACTTAAAATATATGAAGGCCCCCGGTAGCATTAGAACAAATCGTTTACCAACAATTAAAGCTGGGCTTAATAATTTTATGCACCGAGCCGCCTTTCTTGAATGCACGAACAGTAAATTTTATAAATACTGCACGCCGAAAGACGCAGCATTAGAATATGATGCAACAATTTTTGCATTAATATGTTTTTACTTATGCTGAGGGCACGGGCTGACATTTCAAGCCTAAATAGTTTAGCAACTTTCTATCTACGTCGAAGACAGGAAAATAACGTGCCACTATGAGCTTGTGAGCGGCACTAATAGGTCTAATCACAAACTTAGGGGTTAAACATTCACTTGTACAAATACCTGATCGGAAAGTTCGTTCAGACAACAGCTGTTTGGTGTTGAAGGACTCTTGATAATAGTCTTGATGGTAAAAGAGGCATTTCAATACACAGCAAGACTTCTTTTCAAATTCGGCACGGGACAAGCATGCACACCACCTCCACACTGGCTTTTCTTTCAACACCGCCTCCGGGTTGACTCACAACGAGTTGTAGTGCTTGCGAAAACCGCAAATGGCGAATAACTGCATGTCGTAACATGAACTTCCGATTAACTTAGTGAAATTAGCCTCGATATCCGGCCAGGAAATACCAAATGACTGGAAAGTAATTAATTCTGCCAGTATATAAAAAGACGATATGAAAACATGTTCGAACTACAGAGGCATAACATTAACAAGCATACCAGGCAAAATCTTCACAAGGATAATAGAGAAAACATCTGGAACCAACATTAGAGAAATCACAACGTTGATTTAGAAGAAACCGAAGCACCCAGGACCTAATATTCATATTGAGGCAACTGACAGAAAAACTACTCATGAAAGGGAAGGAGCTACATATCTGTTATATCGACCTGAGAAAGGCTTTCGACAAAGTAAAAAGGAAAAATGTGTGGGAAAGTTTGGAAAGTAGAGGAATAGGAAGAGACATGATAAATATTATTAAAGTGCTATATAAAAACAACAGAAAAAATTTAAGAACTCTTAACAACAAATCCGCAGAATTCGAGACAAAGATATGACTAAAACAAGGATGTATGTTGTCCACTGCTATTTTTTGTAATTATAGACAAAGCCATAAAGAAAAGTAAAAGAAGACGCAATAGTATTGAAATTGAATACCTATTAGAATGTCTATAATTTGTTTATAAAATTCACGAATGTACGTGTTCCTTGTATCATTTTTGATGTTAATTAATTGAAAAGATTCATATGTCTTAAAAAAATAATTAAGTGGTAACAACTTTGCAAATGTTAATACAATAAATGTAGACATCTTTTCGTTGATTAAAATTACGCAAGGGGTAGAAATGCTTTAATACCATAAGATTTTCAATAGTAATATCTTAATTTGAAAATATTTGCTGTTCTTAATTATTGTAATGCAAACATGTAAATAGGTTTTGTGTTTACCATTATTACAAAAATTAGTGGTGCCTTGGGAGTGTTAAGTGTTTATTAAGGCTATTATTGATATTAAGCATTTAACTTTGCCAAAACTAGATTGATATTTCCTGAATAGCTATTTGTTTCAATAATTGCAAGACACCGCTGATCTTTGTGAAAACGGTAATTCTCATTTCTTTAATTTTTCAGTTTTCCAAAATGTAAAATGAAGAGTGGATGCAGAATTGTTTTCTTTATACGCAAGTTACTTATAAGTTTACTATAAAAGAATTAAGAAAGCAAATATTTTTATATAAGAAAATTACCATTATGATGCCCTTTGATGCGTAAAGCATTTATTTCTATACAATTTTTTTTCAAAATTGTCAATTTGACATTAGGTATGAATTCTAAAAGTATTTTTTTTAAACGATAAATAGTAGACAAAAAAGGCTGCCCCTCAACGTTTATTTGAATTATATAGGACAAAATTATTGCAAAACAGGAACAGTCAAAGGAACTTATATTTTCTTCGTGTAAAACTGTTTTAAGGTCACTAGATTAATACACCAAGTGTAAGGTACCGCCATTCCATTCGTTGCATGAGAATGTGAGATAAAGATAACAAATACAAATTTCCCAAGTGCAACAGGGAAGACACTAGTTTTTGATGAGTTTCTTTTTGGTGCAATGGCACTGCTGTAAAGTCAAATTATGGTTAGATTGTGTTTTTTATCCCCAGTTGGAGAAAATTGTACGACAAGGGTAGACATAAAAGATCACTAATGGCGGTAGCTTACACTTTGTGTGTTGATCTAGTGACCTTTAACTGTTTCAGAGCCAGTAGATATAGGAGAGTACCGCCATTCTTTGATCCGTAAAAATGCCGCCATCGCCGCCATTTTTGTTCCCATCAGCAATGACTGATTGAGTTATGTCTAAAATTTTACTTGAAATTGGAAAGACTGTAAGTCTAAGTCAAATTCGAGGTTATCAGGATTGCCAATAAATGTCACGTTGACGGAATTGTGCTACAAACCTCAAAGTAACGCATATGACAAAGGAACAAACATGGCGGACGTGACGGTACTCTCCTATATCTACTGGCTCTGAACTGTTTGAGTGTAGAGCGCCATCTATTGCATTCAATTCAATTCAATTAAAAAATCTGTATTAATGTATCTCATCAAAAGTTACCCATAGGGTGTAGAACATGTCACAATACATAGAATGAAATAAAACAATAACAATAGAATGTTAAACGTTGAAGCAACTAATCTAAAGTGCCTTGAAAAAACTCTTTCAATGAGAAGCTTTTTTAGTTAGTTTTTAAATTTATCCAAAGAGAGCAGACGCAGACTTCTTGGAAGTTTATTAAAAATTTTGATAATTGAGCAGTGAACATTTTTTTGAATATATGAGAGATGAGTCCTTTTGTAAACTGGATCAGATCTGTTCCTCGTATCATGGGAATGCTTCCTCGTATGGTTAGAAAAGAGTTCTTCATGAGACCTTACAAAAACTGCTGCCTCGAAAATATAGGTACAAATGATCATAAGTATATCTACATCCTTAAAAGGTTGTCTACAAGACTTGCGTTGTCTCAAACCGAGCATATTTCTCAGACAGCGCTTCTGCAAAATCACAACTCGATTCACCTCAGAACCGTGTCTCCAGAGCACGATCCCATATCTGATCCGAGAGTGTATGTCTGCATGATATGCAATTAGAGACGCATAGATGCACACGTTTCGTGTAAGCACTCTAAGAGAGTATGCATATTTAGCCAAAGATGAAGACACGTTATCAATATGTGGCCTCTAATCCAAACGGGAGTCCAAGCGAATTCCCAGAAACGATGCCGATCCCACTGCCAAAATACTTTGCCCTTGATTTTTAAAGGTTGGTGGTTCATTATTGACTTTATAAGAAAATTGTATTAATTGAGTTTTACTTATATTTAATATTAAATTATTGGCAGTAAACCAGTCTTCCAGTAATTTGATAGTACCGAAAATTGTGCTATTTGGGTTTGTACTTTTGTTCAGTGAAAAAATGACTGAGGTGTCATCAGCAAATTGAACCATAGAATGATTGATTATTTGCGAAAGTTCATTTGTGTATATTATGTAGAAAAGTGGTCCCAACAAAGACCCTTGAGGCACCCCCCGTTTTATAGTTTCTAGGTTTGAGCTCATTCTCCTACCAGATGAGTCACAATCAACTGTACACTGTTGCCTATCTGTAAGATAAGATTTTATCAGTTTCAGTGGTATACCCCTAATGCCAAAGCATTCGAGCTCGGACAAGAGCACCCCATGATCCACAGAATCGAACGCCTTAGACAGGTCGAGACACATTGCTATGGTTTCTTTGCCCTCTGTTGACTTTTTTTTCCGAAAATCTATTTTGTACTTCTGAAAAGGCATTATTGCTCTCTATAAAATTGACCTACCTTACATAAATTACTTTTTCATATATTTTACTAAAATTGTTGAGAAGTGCTACTGGTCTCTAGTTTTTTATATCACTTTTATCACCCTTTTTGAAAATTGGCTTAATCTGAGCTATTTTAAGCTTTGAAGGAAAAAATACCTGAAATTATTGAAAGGTTAATTAAATGTAAGAGAACTGGCTACAGTTCATTTGCAGCATATTTAATCAAAGATATAGGAATCTCATCTACACCTGTAGATTTTTTGTTTTTGAGACCTTTTATAATTTCAACTATTTCTTGTGGATTAGTTGGGCTCAAAAAAATACTTTTGTCAAACTTTTTAACATGTTCTGAAGCTAACTGCTCATTTACACTAAGCACAGAGCATGGATTTACGTAATAATTATTTATTTTGTTTAGAATTTTCTCTTTGTTGCTATTTTTCATGGATATATTTTGAAGGGCTGAGTCGTTACTTTTTTTATTGGAGTTTGTATAAAAATTGACTAAATTCCAGATAGTTTTAGAGGGGTTGCTTGATTCCGAAATTTTCTTTATATTAAACAGTTTTTTGGCCTCTTTGACTACATGTGTCAAAGTATTAGCGTATAGTTTGTACTGATCGTAGGGTATTTCATTTAAAAAAAAAATTATATAGCTTTCTTTTGTTGTTAGAAGAGAGTTTTATTCCCTGAGCAATCCAGGTTTTGAATTTTTTGTTTTTTACTATTTTTTTCGGAAAAATTAGGTTTATAAGGCGTATTGGGATATTTACAAACAGCTCATAGGCCTCGCTAGACTGTTCAGACTAATATACTGCTTGCCAATCCTGTTGTTGTAGCTCTGTTTTGAACTGAAACATTTTTGCTTTAGAAAAATTCTTTTCGGAAGAGAATGGGACTCACGCTCTGTGGACACGGCATCCAGATAAAACTCAATGCTTTGGGCTTCATGGTCAGACAATGCTGTCTGAATCACTTCAGCCGTAACACTTAAATTGGAGTCAACAAAAATATCTAAAAGAGATTGACTATATTGAGTGATTCTAGTTGGGGTAAAAATTGTCTGCATTAGATTATGACTTAGTAGAAGATCTTTGAAAAGTTTACTGTGTAATTGCTCCTGTAGCAGATCTATATTAAAATCTATGCAGAGGACAAGATGAAAGTTAACAAAGGTATCTTGAACAAAATTTAGTAGGTATATCTGTAATTTGAAGTTTAGTACTATAATCGTGCAGTTTAAAGTAGGTCTTTTGCACATGGGTAGATCAGTAATGCAAGTGACATTAGTTATTGTTTTGTGTGATGAACTTAGCATTGTTTGCGATAAGAATGTAAGTATTTTTGTTGTTATAATGGGCGTTTTAATGCAATTGCTCGTATTTAACACTTACGAAAAGTAAACCGTAATATATGTACCATTTAGAAGTCGTAGGAAGTAAATTATATGAACCTAACCTAAAATGTGGAAACCTCGGTGTTTACCGTTTATTAAGGCTCGATCCACACTATCGGGCTGCCCTCGGTTCGATCTCGCTCCGCTCAAATATTTATACATTGTTAGCAATGGGCACATTCACACTATAGGTAACGGCCAAACTCAGGTCGTGCCCATTGCTAACAATGTATAAAAAATTGAGCGGAGCGAGATCGAACCGAGAGCAGTCCGATAGTGTGAATCGCGCCTAAGATTCCTTTGTCAGAAATTTATAAACGGCATGCATGCATCTACACACAGAATTGTTCACAATTTTTACAATATTCACATGGAGAGGTCAGTTCCTTTGCTTTGGAGATCCTTAGTCGCTGGGTTGTTCGTAATCGGTTGAGAGAAGTCCTGAGGTAGTTTGCGCTTTAATCGTTTGTGAATTCGTTTGTCACCTAACGAATAACTGATACCACCGCACTCACTGATTTTGTCATTAAATGTTCTAACACACTTTTTAATAAAAGTTTTTATTGTGGGCACTTGCAGTTCGTGTCGCCAGCGTGGCCGAGCGGTTAGGGCGTCAGGCTGCGGTGCAACGGTACGGTGTTCAATCACGACATCTGGCAACTGGCGGGCGGCCCACCAAGTCGCTTTAAAAATTGGGTACCGAAACCACAGTTGTGGAAGTAGGGAAAGTAAGGCAGTCGTCGAAGGCATGATGCTAACCACATCACCCAGTACGCTGTTAACGGTGTGCCACCTGACTGGGTTTCGGAAAGAGATATTTCAGCGACCCTGACTCGCCTTGGCTCAGGCCATGTTCCTACATGAAATGAAGTGCCTGAACTTTACTTTACTTGCAGTTCGTAGTGTAATTGAGTATTGCGCAGAACCCATGGTGCATTTGTTATGATGCGAAGATACTTGTTTTGAAATGCCTGTATTTTGTTTATCGTTGAATTCGATGCAGCTTCCCATACTGTACATGCATATGTTATTGTTGATCTTAAAAGAGATGTGTAAATAAGAAGACCACATTCGACTTTTAGTGGAGATTTTCTATTTATTATTGGATATAGTAGATTTAATCTTGAATAACATTCGTTTAGTTTTTTATTGATGTGTAGTGTCCAGATTAGTCTCTTGTCCAAATACACACCCAAATATTTGACACCTTGATCCAACGGGTTCCAAGGAATGGGCTGATGGTTTATTATGATGCTTGGTGAAAGTGTAGGGAATCTCAAAATGAATATTTTAGCCTCGCACTTCATTGGGTTTAGTGAGATATTCCATTTTTGCATCCAGTCGTTTAATTCATCCATGCTGAGTTGTAAATGTTGAGCAGCGGTGTTTATTAGTATGTATTGTGTGTATATCTACCGGTACAGTATTCATAATTGTCTAATATTTCAGGAAGTTAAGTGATCGATGAGCATTCTTAATATTAACATTACCTATATTGTTTCAGAAATTTGACAACACTACGTTTCACATTTAATGGAATAACAGTGACGTGTCTTATCTGATTGTGCAGTTTTGTCACAGCTGCTTCAGGTATGTGTATTTAAATCAATTGTCAATTGAATGTGGAAAACGGTGAATACCAAAAAGGTTTATCCCACTCAAATGTATGTTTATCTACAACCACCACTAAAAGTAGGCCTTTTAGCGCTAGCTTGTTTCACTAAAAGTGACATTTTATAGTTTACCGTGGTTAAAGAAATCAGCTGTTTACTTTTAGCCCATGTGCTAAAAGTGAAGTGAGGTTATAAAACTACAATTTCGAACTGGAAGTGACATTGTAAAGTTATTCTAGTTGCTTCTTGCGTTACAGGTAAAGTGTTTTTTAAATAATTAAAGCGTTATGTAATGAATCACTCAGATGTGGAGTATTAATAATTACATGTCGTAACTGACCTTGACTACTGTCATTCGCAAACATTCGCCCGCGAGGCATGGCCTACTGTTTATTATGACATAAATTAGAAGTGTCGTAGATACAAACTTTTGTTAAATCGATATTTATGGATTAATAACAGTAAAATTAAGGTCGTAGATAAAATATTGTATGCAACGCGTGCTACAAGTCGTTTATGCACGAGACATGTTATGAAACTCAGCCTTCGACTTCGTTTTATAATTTTCATGTCTCGTGCATAAACGTCAACGTTTAGCACTTGTTGCATAAATAGCTATTGTATTATCTGTAACCTCTTTTACCTACTGGTGTAAAGACTCGTGCTTTGTACGCTAGCATCAAGCGGTGCAGTGCTTAACTTATAATGTCAAAAATGCACCTTAAGTTTTATGTTAAAATTTTTAATGTCTTCTATGAATATGTTATTTGTAATTCTAAAAATGGTTAACTTTTCAACTTACGTACCACAATTCACATTTCTGTCCAATTCGGGTTCCATGTACTACAGTTTGGGAACCACTGACTTGGATAATTAGTTCATGCTGTTTTTGAGCATTTTTCTAAATTTAAAAAACTACAAAATAAAAAATATTAAAATACAAACATTTCGGGAAACAAGCCTGTTTTTCAATGAAAGATGAAAAATTTACTAATTTACTAATAAAACTTTCACTTTCACTTTTAGCCTAGGCATATTAGACAAGGTCCGGTCCTGGCTGAGTACCAGATAGACGCGTAGTGCGAGTGTGCAAAACATTTGTTTAAAATAGGCGTTTTAAAGCTTAGTAAACTCTAAAAAAAGGGTGAAGTGAATAATTCCAACGCCATAACGCTACAAAAGAAAACTGTAGTAACTTTAACGTCAACGGCACATGTTGAATCGGAGTGTACTCTTTACCTCTCTTGTACAGCAACTGCTGCGCGACATACAACTTTTTCTCTTTACTGGCTGCCTTTAGTACTATATTGATTTCTACTTTCAATGCTTTTTTCCTCCAGTAAAGTAGGTCTTTTGTACAGGAGTAGATAGTAGATTGAGTAGATCGATAAAACGAGTGACAGAATCTGGCGATGTTTCTAAAATGTGTACGTTAAGAATGTAAGTATTTATTGTTATAACTGACGTTTTGATGCAATTGCTCATATTAGGCACTTGCAGAAAGTAAACCGTAGTACTTATATGTACCATTCACTAATCGTAGTAAGTAAATTATGTGTGACATAATCTAAAATGAGAAAAACTGCATTTATTTGCAAGATTTGTTCTTCACAAACCTAATAAACTGAGGGCATGCTACTGATATATTTTGTACAATTTTCAAACTTTCCGGATAACAACTAACCGCTTTTAGTTTCAAATGCTTCCTATGTATATAACATCTACCGATATAATATACATAAATATTTAATTTTTCAGTAACTTAAATTACTGGGGAGCATTCGTGGTATTAACATTATCTTGTTTCAGAAACGTGACAAAACTTCAAGTGCAACATTTTATGGAATAGCAATAAGGTGTCTTCTCTGATTACTTGGTTTTGTCACACTTGCTTAAGGTATGTGTATTTAATTGAATTGCCATATAAACTCCTGGACAAAATTAACGCACCACTTTATTAAACTTTTATAATTACAATATTATAGTTAAAATTATAATGAAAATTACATGAATGCTTATAAATTAGGTTTGTGTAATCATTTGCGAAAGAAATCAGCCAAACATGACCTTATTTTAAATCATTTTTGATTTAAGAACTTTTTTTGTTGAAAACGCGTGAAATGTGAAAACATAAAAAAATCGAAAACAATAGAATTAATGGATTCAATGCGACATTAATACCGTGTATGCCCTCCTCTACTTCTAATTACGGCATTCATGCGCCTTGGCATGCTGGAGATTAGATTTTCAATAATTTCTTGGGGAATATTCTCCCATTCTGCAATTACTGCATCTACCAGTTCATTGTGGTTGGCAGGTGGGGGTGTACGACTTCGGACCTTTTTTTTAGAGCGTCCCATAGATGCTCTGTGGGATTTAAATCGGGGCTGTTAGGTGGCCAATCCATTAACGGAATATCAACAGTATTCAAGTAGTCGATAACATGTCTAGCCACGTGGATACGAGCATTATCTTGCATGAATAAAAAATTGGGTCCCACGAAAGGAGCAAATGGCATTACATGTTGAACTATGATGTTTTCCAGATAATAATCCGCATTCATAGACCTTACACGTATAGGGACCAACTCTGTGCGACCGTTGAAGCAGATTCCCCCCCAAAACATTACAGATCCTCCACCAAAACGGACCCTTGGAGTGATATTGCAACTTGCAAATCTCTCTCCTTCCCTTCGCCAGACACGCTCGCGTCCATCAGGAGATGTGAGGCTAACCCTCGTTTCATCTGAGAATAAAACCTTCCAATCATTAACAATCCAGTGTTGATGATTTCTGGCAAAACACAATCTTTGAATTTTGTGATCTCTGGTGAGTAATAGTTTTTTTGCTGGTCTTCTGCTGCTTAATCCAGCTTCATTTAAATGTCTTCTGACTGTTCGAGACGATATTACAAGATTGCGAACAGCTGCAAGCTCATTCCTTAACACAGTACTAGTGATTCTCCTGTTTCTTAGAGCGGATTGCCTAAGAAAACGCTCATCCCTTGGATTGGTTCGTCGTTTTCGCCCTTGCCCTGGTCTTCGAATATGAGATCCTGTCTCGTTAAATCGTGTAACCATGCCACTTATGCTGGAATGATGCCTTCCTATCAAATTTGCAACAAAACGCATCGAGTATCCTTCATCCAGCAAAGTTGATACCCTTACTGCCTCTTCCACGGATAAATTTCTTGGGCGATTCATTTTTCAAGTTTAAAACACTCGTAACTGATACAATCGATAACAAAAACAAACTTGATGACTAAAGATAACTTGTCTTAATAAGCAGTTTCCGATCAGATTTTAAATCAATTTTTGGTAAAAGTGACTTTAATTGACAATTGTAATCTTAAAACAAAACATTTCTTGACAGCATTTATTTGAAACATCAGAGGAGGTCCAAAGGCTACTTGCAAGACAGTTAGTAAACTAAAAGTTATCAATTTCTCGGAATTAAAAAGAAATATAATAGTGGTGCGTTAATTTTGTCCAGGAGTTTATTATATGATGATCAAAAATAATCAATTATACAAGACGTATTACCTGAAACACCACGAGATGTGTAGCGTCTTATTGGTGCAAGGCAACGAAGAAATTTATAATACCAAACACCGAGATTGTATAGCTGGTATTTGGCGAAAGTTTCTTTGCTGCTTTTTAGATCTTCGTTTCTGCATTTGACGTAATACTATTAGAGCAAGAACGCCCATCTTCACTAAAATAAAAGCACAGGCTAACAAATTTTCTACGCAAAAGACGCGTTTGGTATGAAAGCGTTGACTGGTTATACTTGACTTGACTTGACATGGCTGAACTTGACGGGTTTGGTGTGAAATGGCCTTAACGCCGTCCGTCCACCAAGAAAGCCAATACTACGCGATTGATTGCGGGCAACCAATCGTGTGTGACCGGTTGTTAGTATTTTAGTACACCAAACAGTTTTTTATCAGTTGTGAATATGTCGTCATCGCATGAGAACCTTAGTGGCTTAAACTGATTGGTAACTGAAATTAATTTCTATGAACTTAAGTTTGCACTGGTGATTACGATAAGACCGAATTTAGATAAAATGCAGGAGCAAAAACCACTTGCTTGAGAAATTCAATTACATTTGGTGCAATAGGTTAATGTACTCTTTCCGATTTAGCCAGTGGTTCTCAAAAGTCTGTAATAGATCCATTGCGATTTTTTTTCTGTAAGCGATTCATTTTTAGTGCAATAGTTCTACTAGTTCAGTCTACACTCATTTAATTTAATGACCATACTTTTGAATCACCCTGTATAAGTAAATATGTATAACAAGATTAATGGTTGATGGTATCTTTATAGGTCAGCTTAAAATGGTCATTTTTCTTTTAAACTACATTTTGACCACACTCGTGGTCTTCTTCAAGTTTATTTTATTGTTTTTTATTTATCAATTCACATTTATTATTAATCTTAAATTAGCATTAGATGAAATGGTTTATATTATATATAAATTGTGCATGAAGTTCTCCATCTTTTGGAGTCCATAATGCGCTAGGTGGGTAAAAATTAGCTTAGTTTTGTAACTATTAAAAATTTCATAAATACCCAGTTTTTAGGTATTTACTCGAGGCAGGGGTAAATACCCAGGTAAATACCTATTTATAAATACCCTACCCACTGGGTATTTACCCAACCCACATCACTAGCTATAACTAATGTGGTTATTCCTAATGATAGCTGAAAATAGTTTTATCATTTTAAATGTATTTAATCCATATTTACATACATAAGAAACTGCGAGACAGTAACAAACGACCGGTTGATAAACAATATAGTAAATAATTGAGTTTCGATCCTCAGGACAGCAATTCAAAAGAAAACTTTTATCCAACCCAATATTTTGAAAAGCTTTATTCGGTTCGCAAGGCAAACTACAATAAAGTTTACAAACTTCATTGTGGTTTGGCCTGAGAAAGGAATAAAGATTTTCGAAGTATTGGCTTGGATAAAAGAGTTTGCTTTTGAATTGCTGCCCTGAGGAACAAAACCTAATTATTTACTATACTGACTTGCAGTAAGGTTTCTACAACTATTATTCTAGTGAGGTTTGTAGGTTCTATTACTTGTTGCCTAAATATGTCCTTCACATATCACATGTTATATCTAGGGAACAATTTTTAGAAATTCTTTGTTTCAATTTTAAACCACAATATTAATAAGCTACTTTTTATTTTTAGACAAAACTGGTTAATTGCATTATTGTCTGCGTTTGTTGTGTTAAGCAAACATAAAATTCAGATACGTTTTCATACTATAACAGCTTTTTACCTACATTGGAACAAAAATGGTCCTGCATTTAATGGGGGTATAATTGCTTGTGTGTACAATATCATTATTCTGCTAAATTTGTAATTGATTAACGACAATCGACATTTGTTGCAGGTGTGAAGATATCCGACCTCTGTTGGCTCATGTATCTTTAAAAAAAACTCTGACGTTTAAAAAAACATAAGAAAGCATTTGGATAGTAAGTAACGTGCATATACAGAAGATGGATAACATTAAAAATTCTGGAAAGCTGTACATTAAACAAGAAAACATCGAAAGTACTAATAGCATCAGTATTTATGAAAAAATTGATATTAAAGAAGATTTCAGTTTAAAGAGTGAAGGTTATGAAACCAAAGCGTGTGACAAAAATAATATAAATATTGCTGTAAAGGCTTGTAGAGGAAAGAAACCTTATAGTTGTACCGTTTGTGAGTACAAGGTGGCACAGAGAAATCATTTTATGACACATATGAGAATCCATACAGGTGAAAAGCCATATAGTTGCTCTGATTGTAACTACAAAGCGACACATAAAAATAGTCTAGTTGTACATATGCGGTGTCATACAGGAGAGAAACCTTATAGTTGCACTGTTTGTGATTACAGAGCAACAATGAAAAGCAGTTTAATAACACATATGAGGTCTCATACAGGAGAAAAACCATATAGTTGCTCTGTTTGTGAATTTAAAACAGCTCAGAAATTTAATTTAGATCGACATATGAGATCTCATACAGGAGAAAAACCATATAGTTGCACTATTTGTGAATACAAAGCAATACAGAAAGGTGATGTAGTTAAACATATGAGGTATCATACAGGAGAGAGACCTTTTAGTTGTTGTACTTGTGAATACAAAGCCACGAAGAAAAGTAATATTGTTGCACATATGAGAACCCATACAGGAGAAAAACCTTACAGTTGTTCTGATTGTAATTACAAAGCGGCGCAGAAAGAGTATATAATTAAACATATGAGAACTCATACAGAAGAAAAGCCGTACACTTGTTCTATTTGTGAATACAAAGCAGCACGTAGAAATCATCTAGTTTTACATGTTAGGACACATACAGGAGAAAAACCTTATAATTGCTCAGTTTGCGAATACAAAGCAACACAGAAAAGTAGTTTAAATAGGCATATAAAGTCTCATACAGAAGAAAAACCTTATACTTGTAGCGTTTGTGAATACAAAGCGACAGATAAAAGTACTTTAATTAGACATATAAGGTCTCATACAGGAGAGAAACCCTACAGTTGTTCTGTTTGTGGATACAAAGCAACACAGAAGGGTGATGTAGTTACACATATGAGGACTCATACAGGAGAGAGACCGTATAGTTGCTGTGTTTGTGAATATAAAGCAACAAAGAAAAGTCATTTTATTGTACATATGAGAATTCATACAGGAGATAAACCATACAGTTGTGCTGAATGTAACTACAAAGCAACACGTAAAAATAGTCTAGTCGCACATATGAGGTGTCATACAGGAGAAAAACCGTATACAGAACTACACAGAGCAATAATTTAATTAAGCATATACAAAAGAATTGTACTGTTACTGAGGTAGGCAATAGTTATTTACTATACAAGTGGGATAAGAGCATCATTAATATACATATGTGTAAGTTTCAAATGAGTGCGTAGCACGAGCCATGTAAGCTCACTAGTGTATCACACATGTATTGTACAAAATTGTATCTTCGACTGCCTAAAATTGAGAAAAGTGCATTAAGAGAAATGTTAGATCTGTCATTTTCAAAAATATTTTAGTAGGAAAATGTCATTATGTCACACATGAGTGACGTAATGGGTTACTTGTCCCACTGGAGTAAATAAATGGTTTTTTTGCAAATGTGAGGTCATACATAAGAAAAATACTACGAGAATAGTACAAATAGAAACTGAAAAAAAAATTTACACATGAGGTCACATTGTGCTTATTTACTTGTGGTTATAGAAAAAAAACTTTAACTTTAATGATTTGTAGATATGAAACTGTAAGTAGAAGATATAACGTTATTATTATTTGCGAGTACAAAACAATACAGCAAAGTATGTAAATATGTACTTCAACTTGTAATCTTATTATAAAGTTTTAAAATTATCTAATGCTACATGTAATTATATTATATGTACCATATCAACTATAGCTAACTGCCTGTTCATTTAATAAATAAATAAATATACCTACATATAACGGGTGTTCATTAATAAAAATGTTTGGGGTTGGCCATGACTTGTGAACCATGTTATCTTCTGTTAATAAAAAATTCGAAAATGACAACTGAAAGTAGCTGCACTAAATCTAGGCATACATTTAGTAAATCATAGCCAATAGAAAGCACTGTAAATTTGCAATTGTGTGTTACTAACAGTATAGTCCGGGAGCCAGTGACCGTTTAGAGTTAGTCATTTCACAAAAGCTGAACATTTTTCCTAAGCTTTATTTGGTATCACTAGTAAGTGAATGGACCTCCAGCTGGCGCAGATCCGGGGGGTGTAGCTGCGGCAGCCTCTCACACATGTAAAATAATAATAATAATAAATCATTTTAACAGACATTGACAGAAAATACCTGATTTACGCCAACTAATTACCAATTATTTTGATAAATGCTATCGAACTTGAAAAGCAAGGCACGGCATATTTAAAAATTTCCAAGTTTTAAATTAGTATTTTAAAATAAAAATCGCATATAGAATATTATTATTGGTATCATTTGATGAGTAAACTGATACCGCAAAAGCTGACATTTGGTAAACTAATAGTTAAGTTAATAACTTAACCAAAAAAACATTCAGCTATATATTTAGTGGGGGAAAAGTGCCCAGCCGATGCACTGAAAGACGCTGCACATTGGTATGCGCTTGGGCGCATTGTATCTTTGACTGCATCAGCTGGATCCTTTTCCCTCACTAAATATAAAGCTGGATATTTTTTTCGTTTAACTTATTCAATTAACTATTGTATTACCAAATTTCAGCTCTGACAGTATCAGATATCTATACTTTTCTCATTAAACACGTTCATGCAGTTATTATACTATCTCACAAGTTTTTGAATTTAAAGGGTTTTAGTAAATATTTACACATTTAAATATTTATACATAACATAAACAGTAAATATGTGGACATTAAAATGCAAAAAGCAAATATTTACACATAAAAGTGCAAATAGTAAATATTTAGATAGCCACTTTGTATAATACTGAGCCAAGATTTAATGCAGCAGTTTTATGCTACACCGAATAGCCCAACCGACCGCCACAATTTTTTATTCCGTTTACCGAAGAATAATATCGACGGATCAGCTGTGCCTCCCTGTAAAATTGAGCTGCACCAACGCCAACATTGGCTGCGGACAACGTATATAGCAAATATTTGGGCACACGCTCATCTTCAGGTTCCAACGCCATTACATCCGACTGATTTTGGCTGGGAAGAGAAGGAGGAGAAATTTCATTTCAAATGGTTTCGAGGGTGAGCAGCTACTCTCTTCCCTTGGAGATATAACTATCGATGATGACAAAAAAGTACTGCAGGTTAAAATAATACTGATATATTTCTCTCTCATTTCATTACTTTTTTTCATTATTTCAATGTAAATTTTTGATTATTTTCTATTTAATTTTATCTATATAATTTTAATTGAAAAATAAAACTGAATAATATTTATTACAATTTTGTTAGCATGTAAACTTTTTTTATAATTCATAATCCGATTTGTGTTACAATTTTGCTCTTGCGTGTTATACGTTTTTATATTATTATCATCTATATCTTTTAATATATTATTATTATATATGTTTACAGATGATGTCAAAGATATTTCACAGATCGACATCAATTGCAGCGGTAACGAAATCGATAATTAGTTGGATGGCAATGAATCTGAAGAAGACCAAATCTAAAAAATTTGTTGATACATTACTTTATTAATTTACACGTATTAGTACACTATACCGGGTGTCCGTTCTCAAAGTCGAACATAGGCGATTAACATTGTATTGAAGGTTTCTGTCGATTCCTGCTCGCCAATTCAACTTACAGGGAAGGTAATAGTATCAATGAAAAGATAAAATTATTACGCATCAGATGATACCAATAATAATATTCTATATGCGATTTTTATTATTTATGAATGTGACATCGAAACCGTGGTGGTCGGACGTGCCGCGAGCGAACTGAACAATAAGTGTGAAATAGTGCGAAAGTAGTGCTAAACTAAATTAAATAATTGGCGTAGGGTAAGCAAGGGGCCTCAGTATAGCGTAATTTAAAGGAAGTTTTAAGCTAAATCAACAGTAGTTAGAGGAACTAGAGGATAACGGTGAGTTTAAGCTGCAAGTTTTAAAAGCGGAATAGGCAGAGCGAAGGTCGAGCGGGCAACCGCGTATCACGAAAGGCCAGGCAAGGCGCGATAAGTGCAACGTTTTATTAAACCGGAAAATATAAAATTAGTAAACACGGCCCAAAAAAATGGAAGAAATATTAGAACAGATTAACCAGAAGTTAAATAAACTAAATAATCTAGAGGAGGCAACGGAAAGTATAAACCAGAAATTAGATAATATCGGTAAAGAGTTTGATGCGATGAAAGCTGAAATTGGGCGCGTAAAAGATGAAAACGTAAAGCTAAAAATACAGATAACAGGTCAGGAGGAGAGAATTGTATTACTGGAAAAGGAGATAAGAAAGAAAAAAATAATAGTACACGGATTACCAGAAACAACAAGAGAATCCGAATTAGAGTTGAAGGAAAAAATTAGGACACTACTAAGGGATATTGGAATAAAAATAGACATAGAAAACGAAACGCAGGAGGTAAGGAGATTGGGAAGGTACAGTCAAGAAAGTCAAAAAAGTCGACCAATAATGATGGAAATGACAACATTTAACAAAAAAGTAGAAATTATTAAGGCAGCTAAAAATTTGAAGGGCTTGAAAATATCAATTACCGAAGACTTCCCGAAGGAAATCCAGATGCAAAGAAAAACCCTGATACAGCATATGAAAGACGCAAGGGAAAATGGACACAAAGCAAGTGTTGTCTATAACAAATTGATAATAGATGGGAGGATTTATACAATTGAGCAGATTAATGATTGTAAGAGCGGAAAGACAGTGAGGCAAGAAAATGAAAATCAGGAGGGAGAAATAATAGACAAAAATAAATATGAAAACCGGAATGGATTGGAAAAATACCAGAAGGCAAGGACAGCGAGCGAGAGGTCACCCGGAGATACAGAAAACGAGGAAGTGCGGAAGCAAATGAGGATAATTGCGAATACAGACCGAGGCTCAAAAAACTATTAAAACAAAAATATAGGACGGAAACAAAAGAGAAGGAATGCAACGAAAAAGGACATGATAATGGAAAAAGAAATAACATAAATAAAAATAAAAAGTCAAAAAAGTTTAAAAAGATACGAAATAAAGGAATAATCTGGTTAGCAACATGGAATGTCAGAAGTTTAGCAAAATCGGGGTCAGTTCAAAATTTAATAGATGAAATTAAACGGTATAAACTCGATATTGTGGCATTGCAAGAAATGAGATGGAAAACGGGCGGAATCACAGATTTAGAAGGTTACACTGTTTTTTGCAGCGCGGCGAAAGAAGGGCAGTTTGGAACAGGGTTTATTATAAGTAAAAAATACAATTCGGCGATTTTGTCATTCAATCCGGTAAGTGAAAAAATGGTGACGATAAGATTAAGAGGAAGATTTTGCAATATGAGCTTATGTAGCGTACACGCACCTACAGATGAACAAGAGGACGAAGACAAAGATATGTTTTACGCACAGATGCAGGAAGCAATAGACAATATGCCGGAACATGATGTAAAAATCTTAATAGGAGATATGAATGCTAAGGTGGGAAGAGAGAAATGTTTTTCGACGATCGCGGGACAACACAGCTTACACAAAGAAAGCAACAATAATGGGAGGAGAATTATCGACCTAGCGGGTAGCAACAGCATGGTGATAAGCAGTACAAGATTTAGGCACAAGCAAATACATAAACAAACGTGGGTATCCCCTGACGGGGTAACAAGAAATCAAATAGATCACGTCATAATTGATTCAAGACACATGTCCAATATACAAGATGTACGTAGCCTTAGGGGCGCGGACTGCGACTCAGATCATTTCTTAGTGCGCGCTAAATTCAAGCAAAGAATAGCGATAAGGAATGAAGGAAATGGAACAAAAAATATAACATTCAATATAGAAAGTCTGAAGGAAAGTGAACAAATCGCAGCAAAGTACATCGAGTCAATTTCAGAAAAAGTGAGAGCTAATGACAATATGCAAAAGACAGTTGAGGAACAGTGGGAAGAGATAAGAAAGATATTAATCACAACCTCAGAAGAAGTACTAGGAACCAAAAAAAAAGATAACAAAAACAAAGGGTGGTATGATGCCGATTGTAAAAAAGCAACAATAGATAGAAATGACGCAAGACTGATAATGCTAAATGAGACGAATGAAGAAAAAAAACAGATATACGGTGAGAAAAGGAAAGCAGCTAAAAAATTATTCAGGGAAAAGAAGCGAGATTACGAAAGGAAAAAACTGGGAGTGATAGAGGAGATGGCAAAAACTCATCAGACCAGAAAATTTTATAGCAAAGTGGGGTTTAGAAAGAAAGGATTTCAAGCAAGAGTAACATTTTGTAGAGATGTAGAAGGGAATCTTATAGGAAGCAGGCAAGAAAGTGTGAACAGATGGAAAGAATACTTTGAAAAACTATTAAATACAGGAGAAGAGGGTAGAGCAGAAGAAGGGCAAGAACAAGAAATTTCATACCAAGAGGAGAGAGACATAGAACCACCGACAGAAGAAGAAGTTGTGGATATTATAAGAAACCTCAAAAATAATAAAGCGCCGGGGGAGGACCAAGTTGCCTCGGAAATGGTAAAATACGGGGGCGATGCTATCTGCAGAGCAATGTACCAGTTAATCAAGAGCATATGGGAAAAGGAAGAATTGCCAGATAAGTGGAATGTGGCTATAATCTGTCCCCTCCATAAGTCAGGAGATAAAACGGTGTGTGCAAATTACAGGGGAATAACCCTACTTAGTATAGGTTATAAGATTCTAAGCGCAACAATAATCAACAAGTTGACACCAATAATGGAAAGAGAGGTGGGAGATGAGCATTGTGGCTTCAGAAAGGGTAGATCAACGACAGATCATATTTTCACATTAAGACAGATATTGGAGAAGAGTTATGAAAAAAACGTCACTCTGTTTTACCTCTTTATCGACTTTAGTCAAGCCTACGACACCGTAAATCGTGCGCAACTGTACAGAATACTAAAGGTACTAAACGTTCCACCAAAACTGATAAGGCTTATAAAAGTGTGCCTAAAAGATACGATGGCAAAGGTGAGGATACAAGGTATTGCCTCACAGGGGTTTAAAATTAAAGAAGGACTGCGGCAAGGAGACCCGCTATCAACAACCCTGTTCAATATGGTTTTGGAATGGGCAATCAGGCAATTAACGTTGAATCGAACGGGCTCTATCTTAAACAGGTCAATACAAATTCTCGCTCATGCCGACGATCTGGTGATCATAGCTAGAAAAAAGACAGATCTGCAAACAACGTACAGTCAACTGGAGGAAGCGATAAAAACGGCAGGCCTAAAGATAAACCATAAAAAGTCGAAATTTATGATAACGTCGAGGGGGCAATCTAAGGAACAAAACCTTATAGTAAATCAGCAAGTATTCGAGAAAGTTAAAACATTCAAGTACTTAGGTGCAACGATAACCGAACACAATCAAACAGACGAGGACATAAAAGCAAGGTTAACGGCGGGGAATAAATGTTATTATGCACTGCAACAGGTCTTTAAATCCAAAGATATATCAATTAAATCAAAAATTACAGTATATAAAACAATAGTAAGGCCGGTAGTTATGTACGGATCGGAAACATGGACATTGAATAAAAAAGACCAGAACGCGCTTAATATTTGGGAAAGGAAAATCCTGCGTAGAATCTATGGTCCCATATTGGAAAACGGGGAATGGAGAGCTAGGTATAATTTCGAACTAAGGAATCTTCATGACCAGCCAACGATTGTGAGTGAAATAAAAAGTAAGAGAGTGGGGTGGTTGGGGCATGTGAGGAGGATGAGTGCAACAAGAGGGTGTAAGATTATCTGTGAAGGGAATTTTGAAGGGACAAGGACAAGGGGGCGTCCGCGATCACGGTGGATAAATAATGTTGAAAACGACTTAAAAGTGGCGGGTGTGAGAAACTGGAAAACAATATCAGGTGATAGAAAAATATGGAGAAAAGTAGGAGAACAAGTAAGGGAAGCCAAAGACCAGGCATAGGAGTGACTAACCTATCCTGAGAGGAAAGAAAACTAATCTGGAAGCTCATCTGAGAGGCCATGGCCCTTAACGGGCTGACAAGTGCCAAGGAGTAAGTAAGTAAGTAAAACTGAATAATATTTATTACAATTTTGTTAGCATGTAAACTTTTTTTATAATTCATAATCCGATTTGTGTTACAATTTTGCTCTTGCGTGTTATACGTTTTTATATTATTATCATCTATATCTTTTAATATATTATTATTATATATGTTTACAGATGATGTCAAAGATATTTCACAGATCGACATCAATTGCAGCGGTAACAAAATCGATAATTAGTTGGATGGCAATGAATCCGAAGAAGACCAAATCTAAAAAATTTGTTGATACATTACTTTATTAATTTACACGTATTAGTACACTATACCGGGTGTCCGTTCTCAAAGTCGAACATAGGCGATTAACATTGTATTGAAGGTTTCTGTCGATTCCTGCTCGCCAATTCAACTTACAGGGAAGGTAATAGTATCAATGAAAAGATAAAATTATTACGCATCAGATGATACCAATGATAATATTCTATATGCGATTTTTATTTTAAAATACTAATTTAAAACTTGGGAATTTTTAAATATGCCATGATTTGCTTTTCAAGTTCAATAGCATTTGTCAAAAAAATTGATAATTAGTTGGCGTAAATCAGGTATTTTCTGTCAACGTCTGTTAAAATTATTTATTATTATTTTACGTGCGTGGGAGGATGCCGCAGCTACACCCCCCGGAAGTGCGCCAGCTGGAGGTCCATTCACTTACTAGTGATACCAAATAAAGCTTAGGAAACATTTTCAGCTTTTGTGGTTTTGGTCATTAAAAAAGGTCACTGGCTCCCGGACT